>VXAZ01000672.1:685024-733635 GCA_013399875.1 Gymnorhina tibicen
GGGTCCGGCACCGGGCACCGCCACCGCCGCCCCCGCACCGCAGCGGTCACAGCCCGCTACGGGAAAGCCGCCGCCCTCGCCAGCGCCCCGGCGCCTGCCCAGCCGGGTGAAACCCCTGCCCCTTTCCGGGACGAAAATCCCTGCCTGCTCTCTCGCCCGCCCCCCGGCGCTCCTGCCCTCAGCACCGGCTTCCCCCGCACCCCAGCGGCCGTGGCCCCTACCCCGCCCCACGGGCACTGCCTTTCCTTCCCTTCGTGGCCACCTCCTGGCCCTGCTCCCGACGCCCAGCACTCAGGGAGCTCCTCAACCACGTGAGGTCCTCCCCCCAGCGCCGTGGCCCTTCAGGGGACGCCTACAGATCGTTTTACTTTATGAGGTTTTGGCTGCAGGAGGTTGCAGAACGAATATTCAACAGTTGTTCTTTGGGTGTGAAACAGTAGCTCTCCCAGTTTTCTGTGGCTGGCCTTTTTTTTTCTTTTCTTTAATTCATTACATCACCTCATTTTCAAAATTAAATCTGCTAAAAGCATCATGATCAAATACCTTCTAAAAAAAATCCTCAGCAGTTAGAAATTCTTTAAAGTTTGGCTGGGGATGCTGAAGGAAAGTAGGTGTGAATTTCAGCATCAAGTATGACACCAGTGCACATTTGATCTCGTGAAGATGACAGCAACTGTCTGTGCAGGGAAGGAGAGAGAAATAAAACCTCAGAAAAAAAAAAAAAAACAAAAAACAATTGCAAAGCCATATGCTTTTCCATAGCCACATTTAGATCCAAAGTGTGATGAAATCACACGTCTTCCTCATTGGCTGCTTATATGTAGTCTCAAGATGAGGGAGTACCTGATGATCTCAGCCTATGCCTTCACTGGCTGTGTTGCGACACTGGCTGTGTTGTGGACATTTTATAAGAAGTCCAAAGCAGCACACAGGACCAAAGCAGCACTTCTCAGCCCACGATCTCATGGCATCGCGTGGTTCTCAAGCTCTCCAGAGAGGCTTGCAGAGTAAATTCCAAACACCTGGTCTGACCTTTCGGTCTGGCTGGAGACCAGCTCAGCAATGTGCTGTTGGCAGAAAAGCATCAGATCCATATTGCAGGAGAGTGACATTCAAACCAGTTGGGGCAAGGTGCTGTTAAAGCCATTTCAGTCCCCCTAGAGTCTGCGTCTATTACGGAGGCCATGCAACAGATACATTAAGGACAAAGAACACCAATGCTATTTACAGTATTGCTCTAAAAAAATGCATATTTGGAGGTTGACTTCTTATAGTGGAATAAGAAGTATCATTATAACTTTTCTCCTCAGCCACTAATTCAGATTCTCATGAAAATCTATTTTTCTGGCTAAGCCAGAAAACATTAGCTAAGCCAGTGGTGGCCATTTAGCTTGGCATTAGAACAAGATGCTCCAACCCTAAAATTGCATTTGTTCACAAGGTGGTTGTTAATAGGTACATAACATGGATTTGTCCAGATTTGATAATGTTAAGCAAAAAATGGCACATTGACAGAGATGTTTTGATGAACAGCAGATGCTGTGGAGTTAGGAAATTCTCTACATATAATTTTTTCATAGCAATGTGATAGCCAGAGAGGCTAAACAAAAGTGAAGACAGAGCTAATCAAACAGATGAATTCTAAGGAAAGAAGAGGTAATCACAAAAAATGACAGGAATAAAAAGGAAATGTCAGAACAAACAGATGAGTCAAAAATACTGGGTAGAAGAGAACTAAAGCAAAACCAGAAGGAAAAGACAGTGGCACTAAAGGAGTGAAGTGAGAAATGAATGCTAAAAAGTTACTCAGCCATATCTGAGTAATACAGCATGCCCTTGCCGTTTGCTGTACGTGGAGGTTTATGCCGTTTTTCTTTCTCTTCCTTTTGTTTGTCAGCAAAAGTTGAGTAAGTGACATGGCTTTTGGAAAGGCTATAAAAAGAAGATAAAAATGTCAACACAGAAATTGAATGGCTTCTTAGTGACAGAAAAGGAAAGAAAGATGTGACTATAGAGAATAATGGAGTGCTTTAAGAAAGTCAGTCTTTTCTACCTAATCTTGCCCAAAATAAATGAATAACATGACTCTTGAAAGGAAACACATCTGACATGAATCAGAAGAAATTTTTTTTCACACATACGTAATTAACTTGGAGAGCTGATTGTGAGTAGGTATTTCACAGACATGAGTTTTTTAATAGATCACCTGTTTGCCTGTCTACCAACAGCTACTGGCACTCTGGCTAAAATAGAATTGCAAAGGCTATTGATCCCTGAGCTTCAGAGAGCATTGGAGTTGTTCGGCATGCTGGGGGTGGGAGGAGATGCCAACAAAAGAGCAGAAGGGGTGGAGAACATTCTGTAACACAGCTTCCAACCGAAGCAGCGTTCAGCCTTCTGCTGAGCGAGAGAGGAGGACTGGAGCCAAAATCAAAGATCGAAACAGAAAGAAGAAAAATTTAAAGCAAGAAAGGATCTTTTGCTTCATAACAGCAGTAGTGTAGGTGGTTGGGAGAAAGAAAAAAAGAGAAGCTGAAACCAGGAAGAATTAATTTGTGATTAAGACCGTGAACTGGAGCTTGTGGGATTTATCTTGAAGCCCAGTTTTGCTATGCACTTCTTGAACAACCTTGAGCAAGTGACCTCAAGTGGGCTGAAGAGAGGCGTCTGGTCGCCTAAACACAGGCAGCTCTTTGCACTCCCAGACGTGTGTCCAACAGCCTCCAGAGGACTGTGGCTGTCACATCTGCTGTCTCTTTTGGGAACAGTGGGACATTCAAGCTGGCACTAGATTCCCAGATGCGAGAACATCTCCCTTAGTTTGGCTTATTCTCTACATAAAACTGAAACGATAATGTTCGTTTTCTCTGTTCGTGTTCCTACCTCTTCCATTATAATATGCGACATTTTACTGGCAGATTCAGGCCATATTTGTACAGTCTTGATCTTGGCAGACGTATCTAGGCATTATAACAAGACAAATAATAAGGAACAGTGATATGGATAAAAATAACACTGAAGTAATAAGACTGTGGGACAGTGAAATGAATTGCATTTTCAGCAGGCAATGGAAAAGGCAGAAGTACCACCCCTGAGGGAACAGAACTTGTTGCTCCTCTATTTTCCTCTGTTCTGCTCCAGGTACATTCTTTTCTCCACTACGCCAGCTCAGCACTGTGCAATATTTTCCTGCAAATAAAATAATGGAAACTCATACCAATTCTTCTACCTGAGGAGAATCAGCTGTAGGTAGAACATCCAGGAAGAAAAAAAAATGAGGAAGATGTTTGAATAAATGGAGGAGAAATGTTCAGGGAATAGACAGAATAGGTTTTGTTGTTTGGTTGGTTGTTTTGGGTTCTTAATTATATATCAAGATAAACACTTTATGCAAATCTTTATGTACAGAAGAGGTTGCACAGGAATAAGGTGTGCAGGTAACGAACTGCTCGGGGGATTATAGGAATGGAAACACTGTGTTACTGCACACTGAAAAGCCAAACACTGCTCTTCTTTTTTTTACTCAAAAAGTTTCCGTAATACATTGACCTGTACCATAAATAGAGGAGCAAAACAGCTCAATGATGAGTTTCTTCCTTTTCACTGCTTCCTGTAGCTCTGAGGAAATCAAGATGATATAGTTCTAAAATATTAATAAGGGAGCAAAGGGAGTAATTGCCAGTGTATTACATTCCAAACAAAATACCAATGAGATAGTAGAAACTTAAATCTACTTAAATAATAATACAGGCATATCATTCTGTTTGCTGAAGATCTTTCACAATAAAACTCAGGTTGGTAGAGATCACCTGTAAACAAAATTAAGGAATTTTGGCTGTAAGCAGATGTTTACTTTTAAATACATTTTGCATGTTTAATGCAACATAAAATGCACTACTGAGTAATAAGGCCATTTGTCACATTTCCACGTCCAACTTTATTACACTAAAAGATCCCTGCAGATGGTTAATAGCCACGCTAGTGACAGTGGATTATTTGCTGGTTCACTGAGCGTGCCTGATTTTTGTTATGAACACACGCACTCATCCTGCAGTGGAAGCTTTTACAGTTATGTCAACCAATTCAAATCTCATGCAGGCAGAAACCACCTGTCCAGTGAAAATCTTTATTTTCACACTGCTCTCTTGCATTTTTGGAAATGCATACCTAGTTTCCTATCCAACCCAGTATTGCTCAGCACCGATACATCCCTACACAGGCAGAAATGTCCAGTCTTAGCAGAAGACAGAGACATTTCTCAAACTTTCACAGGGACTTCCCATACATGTTGGGCCTCTGAGTGCATTTTCCCATTATGGAGGAAACATGGAAATTTTTGGAAATACGGAAGCATCCCCTTCCTTCTGTGGCTGGGGATGCTGGGGAAGCCACAGCCCCTGCTTGTGGGAGCTGCTTTTAAGGTGAGCCTCTGCTGTTTGGCCCCGACCTGAGCCACAGCTCTCACCATGCCTGGCCAGTGCTGGCCTTACCCCGGGGCTGTGGCTGCCCCAGTGCCCTAGGGATGCCCTGGCTGCCAGATCCTACCATCATCCACTTGGGGACCTCTCAGCACTCCTGGAACAGGAGTCTGTGGTGCCCTGACAGATCTCTGTAGGGATTTTTGTTTGCATTGTCCAAGAAATGGCAGTTGGCATTATGTTCCTTTCCTTCACTAATTATTTCAGCATGCTTTCAGATGCTTACATGGATGATATAAAAGATCTGAATTTTAATTGTAGTGTATTTTTCTTCTTGAAATATTATCATGCTATCCATAATTATTATGTTTTTCTGCTGGAATTCCTGTCTTAATTGCCAGTATGCTGGTTTTTATCAAAGGTGCTGATTTATTTTTAAAACATTTGAAACTACCTAAGATGAATTTTTCTCAACCGTGATCTTCCTGTGAAATACAGTCTCCCTTTTGATCTTTAACTGTTTGAAAGTATTTTCTTAACATTTTTCTCTTGTACCAGTTGATGAGGACAGAAAAAAGGCTTAGCTTGGATTCCAGAATGAGGTAATCTTTGTTTGCAAATAAATTTAGTCCCTTGGTTTATTTTGGAAATAGATCAGCTGTCACGAATTCTAGAGGGCGGCATCAGTGAGTTCAGTTAATTGAAACAGAAATGACAGAATGTCAATTAGCTTTTCCATTAGATGTTATATGAGCAAAAGCTACTGTCCAAGGCCACAGTGACTTTAGTTTAGTATCAGCTGTGTGGATCCTTTCTTATATGTTTATAAAAATAGAAAAATAACCTTTTTTTTAAGAAAAGGCATTTTCCCTGGATTCCCTTGTCTATAAGCATCAGAATGATTGCAATATGCAGTACAGGCAGCATCAAACCCTGAGAAGTAGGGGTGAGACATCAAAAATAATGTAACAGCTTCCCAAATCCTTACAGTTGTCCTTTAGTCCATTCTGTACGGCTCCAATATATGTCTGAAAACTTAAAAAGCTGCAAACTGTCCAATGTTTGTAGCAAGGCAGTGAAATGCAGCTTCTTCTATGGAAACACCTTCTGGGGGATCCCACCATGAGCTGACCCCTGGTGTGGTCAGCTCCTCAGTACACATAGGGCAGGGTGAGAACTTCACAAGAGAGACTTTGTGATGGTGGGAACTGGAGCTTGTCATACTTGCACTGTGATGTCAAAACTCAAGTCAGATATCCATTAAGTGAGAATAAAGTTTTTCTTGATAAACCAAACCACAAAGGGCAGCTAAGTAGGTATTTTGCTGACATACTATTTATGTGGTGAAAGGAAAAGGGCATCCACCGAGATCTGAGATGTTCATTCCTGGCTGAAGAAGCATTGCTCTGGTTATTTCTCACACCACAGGCAGGTCTTGACTGTTTTGTCTTCAAAGGATTGATCTCAATTAAAAATTAAAAATACAAGTGCCTGTTATTTGAACAAAAGACCAAATCCGCCACCCTTGATGCAGCAGCAGTTGTTGCAGCCTGTGTGGTCTCAGCCACAGAACGTGCCACAGCTAAGGTGAATGAGCTTAATTTACCGAATTACCTAATCTAGTAAGTGTTTTCTGAGAAACTGTGGCAGAAAAAATGCAAACTGCCAGGTTTTTCTCTGGTTGGACTGAGAGTTTTGCAGCTCTACCAGAAGTGACCTGTGGAAGTTGCCAGTTATCTGTTATTTAGCTCCTAAAAAGAGACCAGCTCCTGCAGATATGAGACTTTTCTTCCTAAAAGTTCCAAAACATTAGTGTGATTCAAAAGAAGAGCTGGAGATAGACTTTATAATTTCAAGGCTACAGTTTGAGTGTGCTTTTCTGTGAAATAATCTCTCATCCTCTTTATCTTTCTACCCCCTACCCCTCCCAAAAAAGAATTAAAAAAAAAAAAAAAGAAAATACTATCTCATGGGATTGCCCACGAGTATTGGGAGCCAAAATTCTCCTTCTTGTGATAAATTTGTAGGAAAATATATAAAAGTCACTACAGGCCACATTGGATTAGATTAGGAAGGTGTTACATCACTGAAGAGGGTCTTCTAGTTCTTAAAAAATCCACTGTATTTGCTAATTAAATAATCTTGTTTCAGAAAGACTTGTCTGGGAAAGTTATATAAACCAGAAGTGACATCTTTTGTGCTTCTTAAAGGGGAAACAGTAAATACTCCATTCTCACTGATCCCAGATTCCTGCCAGATGACTGAGATGTTGGCTAAGTCTGTTATTTTAGGGATTTTTTTTCTTCCTCTGAAGACCCTTGGAAAAAAATGAGAGGTAATGCAGGACCATGTTATCTGGTGTGGGAAAGGAAAAGAAATCATTGGTGGAAGCTCATGAGTGTTTAATCAAGATCTGAAATCTATAGTAAAGGAAATGTAGATTTTCTGTACCTTGCTCGGAGGTGATTCCTGGAAGTGGGTGTTGAGTAGGTGTTTATGCAAAGTGAAGATAATTTTTAGGAAAAATTATTTATGGCTCTGTGATACTTTGCAAGCTAGGTAGGACAAGGCAGGGACAGAAAAGGGAACCACGGAAATGCCTACAGTGCAGTAAAACCCAGGGCTGGCCTGTGGCAAGGGTCACTGTCTTTTATTGACATGACATCCCAACACGCCAAGTACACAAAGGGTGGAGCACAAGTCCATGGGATACCTGCTTCCTTCACTGCGCACTGTGTTCACTACAGGAAGAAAAGGGATGAGTATTCTCATTAACACTTAGGGTTTGCAAGGCCACTGAGCTTACTGCAAACTTGAACCTGAACACTCAATTGAATAAAATCTCCTGCAGAGATGAAGGCATGTCCTATTGACATGGGACCCTTTTGAAGAACGGCTGCAGGAAAAGGATAGACTGCAGGTTTGTCCTGCAACCAGTTTGAACAGTCTCTGACTGCTAAAACTGCAAAATATGACTTGCCTGAGTTAAACTGGACATTGTGGAAGCACTGGGACGGGAGTGGCTTCAGCTTCAGTGGCAGACACTTCAGTGAAAACTTTAAGCATGCTCGCCTGAAATCTGTGTGCTCTGGATGCAAGCTATCATTGCATTCACACCGAGGTTGCAGACATGCCATAGGACCTGTAGGAAATCTGTGCCTTTCTAGGGTAGCATCTGGAGGTCTGGAGATCAGGCAGGATACCTAAGGGCATTCAAAATGGCACCAAATGTGCATGCAGTTACATAAAAGCTTAATCGATCACCTCAGAAATAGGAGTGGGGCAAAGTCAGACTGCATTTAAGTGCATCTCAGCCTCTCACTATTTCTCTAGACTTCTCAAGAACTAAAGCATTACCACTCCCACTTCTGTTTTGTCACAGTTTCTTTCCTCCCTCTGTCATTTGGAGTAGTGGTGGTGGAGAAACAGATAGATGGGAAATGCTTCATCCAGTCTCTTGGATGAAGAGATCCTGGATACAACCTCAAAATGTTCCTAGATGAAGCCTATTGCTAGTCCTGAATGTACAATTAGTGAGCTTGACCCTTGTTCTCCTGGTAACAAACACTTCTTTCTGGAACAATTGCTTAGAACAGCAAGCAATTACTTTCTTCTGTACATTTGATTACTAATTTCTTACCAGAACAATAAAAAACAAGTAACTTCTCTTCCAGTCCTCACATTATAATTTTATTCCTGCTGCCAAAGCGTGCCTGGCTGCTGCTTTGTATATTTGATGTGCAGCTGTGGTAGGAAGCCACAAATAGCAGCACGGCATCTTGAAGAGCTGTGCTGCCAAGGGTAAAAGGACCCTGCAGGGCATCTCTTCTCAGGGAGCCATCCTAACTATTTGGAAAGAAGCAAATCGTGTTGTGATGTGAAAGGTGCAGAATTAACTAGAAAAGTGTTCTTTTTCCAAGTTTCCCCACTGCAGGAATGAAAGTGGCTTTTGGCCAGTACACACTAAAGAAATGGATACCCTCTCTCACTGGTTTGAAAGGCTGCCATGGGCTTCTCTGGCTGCGTTATATATTTATGGAGGCATGACGCAGGATGGAAGTATTATACCTTAGATGGCTGTTTGGGTTTTTTTTCACTTGCTGTAGTAGATGAGGGATACTTACAAAGCAATCAATCTGTAGGATGCCTTACGCTTAACTAAAAGGCTTTTTTCATCATTTACAGTAAGGATGTGCCTTTTACACTCAAGAGAGGAAGGGGAGCATCCTTAAATTGTGCATACTGTAAGCTAATTGCTACCTTTTATTGAATTAAAATACATGAATATGCATGGGGAGCTGTGTCTGTCTTCAGGTGAAATAGGGCAGCCTTTATAAAGCTTCCATGACTGGCCATGAGGTTTTCATATTCTGCATGTCCCAGAGACTCCTAGCTCTTTTTAGCCAAGTGCTGGAAACATAGGACTACTTGAAAGATAAGCCTGGGTGTTTAATTAAAATCTGAAGAAAGATATTTTAACATGTTACCTTAAATTTCATCCCTGTATCTCTTTTCTTCTCGTAGATGCTTCTCCTGATAGCATCACCTCTTTTGAAATTGATCTGTCCTTTATTTATAATACGCATTCCCAGCTCTCTCTTGATAATATTGCAATGAATCATTCAGAGAGTGGGGTGATTTAGCTGATTTCTTCCAAAGTAAAAAGTAATATTCAGTGATTTTTATCTTTTTATGTCTGGGTCATGTTCCTCTGAATCACAGGGAAAAAGGGTTTTACCATCTTTCATCAGAGATGTTCCCTTGCAAAGCATATCCAATTTGCAATGTTACACAGCTGATGCACATATGAGCAGTTACCAGCTAACCTTAATTAGCACTTTAAAGCTGTGGGTCCTGGGAACAAAGTTCAGCAGTCCAACTAACTGATCTTTCTTCTGTTTATGTACTTTATCTTCTCATGCCTATATACATCCACTAGTAACTTTGATATCAAACAAAAAAAATCATGCATACATTCTTGTCCAATTGAATGCCATTATTGAATCTTTATCAAATTTGATATTGCGTTCTGAATAAACGTGAAACTGCAGCATAAAAATTCCTATGGGATTCCGAGGCAAGTAAATGAACAGAAGCCTGTGGTAACTTCAGATGTTCATAGGAACATGGATTTCAACAAGCCAGAAAAGATCAAGAGTCTAAATGATGAAATGTCCTGCCTCTGGCAATGGTCTGTAATTATCTTTCAAAGAAAGTTCACATGGCCTATTTCCATACTGGGTCAAGCCCACCTGAAAATCAGGTTCAAATCCTAGTTGCAGGGGTGTTCAGTTGTGCCCTTAAGCATTAGATTTGCTTTCCTAAGTCATTCTAGTATGAGTTTGCTCTTCTTATTGCCCCCACGCACGGCTCCTTTAATCTCATCTTCAATACTGAGAAGTCAATCCAAAAAAATGAGGTTCCTTTAACTAAGTGTTTCCACATTATTTTCCCATATTTATTTATTTATTTTCCATTAATACACTGACTTCATTATAGGACATGAAAAATTCTAGTGATATAGAGTTTAATTACTGTACTTCTTCTCAAGGGATCTTCATTGTGATCTGTATCACTAGTATTACTGCCTTAAGTAATAACTAAAAGAGGTCATGTTCTAGGTTAATAGTCTGCAGCTGCAATGAAGTCTGCAGTACTAAATGCAGCTATCCAAATAAACTAGATACAGCTAATAGTGCTATCCAGTGATGGGAAGTATGTTCACACAGATGTTGACATTAATCTGAAGTGCCAGTTCATTTCACTCTGCTTAAGTTTATTGTATTTGCAGCTACACTGAAAAAAAGAAACAGGGTTTGGAAACAAGTTGACAAAATAATTCTTACAAGCTGAAGAGTTTCTGAAGGTGTCCAGCTGGAGAGAAAGGTGTCCAAAGCAGTGATTTACAGGGGATTTCAGTCATCTTGACAGTCTTCACTTCAGATGCTTCTACAGTCACTGTCAAAACTGACTTTGTGAAGACTTTTTCACCTGTGTGTTCGACGGAAAATAAATCACAAATCCTACACTGACTTTGACAATACTTTCAGATTTTTAATAGGGACACTGACAGTGTCCAAAATTATGTTATGCTCAGTACTTGTAGAGTTGAGTAGTCAGTTTGCATTCCATTTCCTGTCAAACCTAATAGTCAAATATCTGCATACATCTGCTCAGCTATCAGGAGGGGGCTTACAGTGAGAACTTGATGGAATCAAAGAATTGTCCTCCTATATCTAACATGCTTAGTCCAAACAGTCTCACAATCCCTAGCTTGTGCCTTCACAATTCATTATTATAACTCAAATACTGTTTGCAGCCAGCTGACCTGTCTGTCTTGTTCTTTTTACTTTCTTACAGAAATTATTCAAGAGACATAAAACTATAATTGCCTTACACCAAAAAATTATACCAAAAATCACGCTAATTTTGAAATTGGCATTATCCTCTTTGGCAAATGTTTTTAAGGAGCAAACACTACAAGAGGTAGTTTTGTGGCATGCTAAGTAATCAAGCAAGCAAGGATGGAGACTAACACAATAGATGAGCATTTTCTGAAGTACAGACGAGCATTCTCATTGTCTGAGAAGTTCAGAAATGCAGCAGAGAGAACAAGATAACGAGAGTACCATTTTCCTGGGCAAAGCGCATACAATTGCAGTGGATTAAAATCATTGTATCTGGCACAGAAATTAACACATATGGCATTGCAAATTCCCCTTGCCCCCAAGATCCTAGTGTAATCTTATTTGTATGAGTACATTCTGGTTGTACAAATTAGCCTGTCAATTTCCAGAACTTTCACCATATGGAAAGAATCACTTATAACTACAGATGTTGCACAGAGCACAGATGATCAGAACAGCAGAGTGCACATTTTGAAAGTTAAAGGTGCAATGATGGCGTTTCCAAAGTATCCTCTGCTTGATATGGCCCCATCTATGTATAAATGAACCTCAGTGTGGCTCCACAGACCTCCTCCATTACCAGGCAGCTGATTGACTCGCTACTATTAATTAGCTTGGTTAGTGGAGCGGTCAGTGCCAAGGCAAGGATGGCACCTTTGTGTCCTAGGACACATCCTGAACTGGCTGATGAAATTTCAGAGCTACTAAAAATCACTTTTGACGATTTATGGATAATAGATGGCATTTCATCCAATGGGAAGAGTAAACATGTTGAGAGCTTTAAAAAGACAGGAAGAAAATGCAACCAATCAGCAAAGCTTCTGTTTCTGGAAACAGAAGTAATGGAACAAGGAACTATCAGACTTCCTGGAGGATAATATGCAAAGAGTAAAAAACGATGTAATTTTGTGTGTGTGTGCGCGCGTGTGTTTGAGAATAGATTATATCAGAATAATCCACTTTTATTCAGTGATGGGTAACAGATGCTGCAGACAAAGGCAAAGCAATTTCTATTGTATTATTTTACTTTAGAAAGGCTTTTGATGGTGGTGGTCATGCCATTCATCTTAGCAAATTAGAAATCATGACGTAGATGAGTCTAGAACGGAACAGGCACAACCCCCATTGGATAGAGAGACAGACTACTGATGTGCACAGTCAGTGTGGGTGTTTGTTTTGAATAGGTTCTATGAAGGCCCAGCAGTATTCAAGTGATATTCTGCAGCAAGGTACTGCAAATCAGTTCTCTGGGAAACCTTCCCTGGTAAGGGTAAGACTAAAGATTCTAAATGCCTCTCGAGCAAGTGACATTCTCCTTAACCGAGTTTTTAAATAACAAACTAGGAAAAAAGCATGCTGAAAATATACAGGTAAGAAAGAAGCTGGCTATGGTAACCTCTCAACATCCATTTTAGGTGTCTGCTTTGGTATTCACAGATGTGAACAAATACATCCCAGACACCCTTAGAGGCTCATTTAGCTCAATGCTCTGACTCTAACCATAAAAACAAGACAAATATAAACTAATGCAGAGTGCCTGTATATGCCTCTGTAGCAGTTTCCCAATTTCTGTGAGCTGCTTAAGGTCTGTTTAAGGGTTTCTAGAGCTGACAGCTTCTAATGCACTCATGGATTTTCCAAGGCTCTCATCAACCTGCTTGTAGTTTTGAGCTGACACCAAGCAGCATTATTGAAATCCACAGTGCAGTCATGTATAAAAAAGTATTTCTTTTTGTTTAATTTTAAACCTTCTGCCCAATACTTTCACTGAAGTAATTTAAACCTTCTCATACACAGTGAGTGATAGAGGCATGACTTACCTCAGGCAGAGGCACTGGAGTTGCTTACTCAGTACTGTTCCTTACCCCAAACTGGCAAGGAGAGAACATCCTTTGTGTTGGCTTTGTTCAACCTTTCAAGAAACCTAAGCACACACCTGATGGAAAATGTCTTAGTATCAGCTAAAATTAGCTCTGACTTTTCAGTCTCACTGTTTGCATTTCTTACTCTTGTGTCTCGCAGTTCTTGGTCCAGTGTTTGTTCAGATTGAGGTGATGCTGTTCTGTGCTGCATCCGCCTTCCTGCCTGCACTCCTGAGTTTTTGCGAAGGAAACCAGACATACGGGACAGTAAAGATATCACCCATGGCTCATCCTGATAGGGAATCAGGTTAGTCCTGAGGAGTTCAGGACTGCCCTATGTTGTCAGCACCAGTCTTTGTGAGGTGAGGTAAACACTGCTCGCCACATGAGACAGCACGGTCTATATGGCTAGAAATCTTCCATAGCTCAGAGTGCAGTACCTGCAGTGTAGACAGAGCCATAACTTTTGCTCACAGAACATAGGTTTGCCACCTCTACAAGGATCTCTTTGCATGTTTTATACCTTGGCTTCATTGTACATCTAGATTAAACCCAAGCAATGTGTCTTACAATTGCATGAATACTTCTGTACATCCCTTGGGAATGCCCTGTTTCACAGTGCTAAGCTGGTGAACAAAAGAGCGACTGTGCAGCTGCACATTATCATTTCTTGCAAGTAATTTCAGCAGAACTGTACAATGGACTTTGGGCCGAACCTCAGCCCAGTGTTTTGCTGCTGTGCCAGACTGTCTGAGGCAGGCATTCACATCAGTAATGTTCTGCCAGAGGCTGATATCACTCAATGTACTTTCATAAACCTTGAATTTTGACAGTACGTGGCAGATGTAGGATTGGTCCTGTTTATATGTGCCATAACTTTTGGCTAAGTACTAACAAACCACCATCATAATATCAAAATTTTACATTCCAAAAATGCTTTCCTGCTTGTAGGAATACAGTGTTATAATAATGATAACAATATTCAATAATGCACGAATAATCTTTATTTCTTTTTTAAAGCTAAATTTAGCCACTCTTTCAATGAGTAGATACTTTCCTAAGAATGGTACTCTTTGGCTTCATTTTCATGATTCTTTTTTAATACTGACAGAAAAAAATATGACTCAACAGGCTTAGGAATATCAGATCACCTGTATCACTATAATTAGTAAGAAACCTAAGTTCATTAGAAAAACTATAAATCAAGACTTGGTATCAATATAGAATTTCTCTAAAGCTAATATACATTGAAAATCTCAGTGTTACTGACATTAAGAAAAACTATCTTTCATTGTTCCTGCATCCTTAGACATTAGTTTTGTGGAAGGGTCCCTTATAGGCAGAAGAGGTTTTCCTGCACACGTGTAACACGCCTGGATGGAGTGCTGAAGAGCCTGCGGTGTTGGATGGACACCCAACTCTTAGGCGTTACACCACCGAGTTCCACAAACTCACGTATTTCAGCCTAGCAGCATGAAATAATTAAAAAGACATTACATTACATTACTTCAATTGTTTTGGATCAGCTCTCTGTGTTAATCATCACCTGACTAAACCAGGACTATCCATGTAAGAGTTTGCAGGATCTGCTTTACACAGCTCCTGCAGGACTAACCCTTTGAAGACTGCTGTTGTCAAATGCTGTTCCCAGACACCATGGAATAATTCAGGGAGAAATTATGGATGAATGCCAGATGACATAAACATAAAGTATCAATGATTTTTTATTCCAGTCTTTGAACCATGTGTTAATTGCAAAAAGATGTGTAAAATTGGTGAAAATGTGGAAAATGCAGTCTGATGGGCTATTCTGTACACTGATAAAATCTGTATAGAACTAAGACATGTGTCTCCATTTAATCTTGTAATTGCCAAAGGCAATTCATAGGCCCTCTCCAATTCTCCTCACTCTTCTCCCAAAATTCATGGACTGCAAAACCTGGCATGCTTTCTCTTCTGCCAGTTAGAGAAAGATTTGTGGAACTTTCATGTTATGACTAGCAGTATCATCTCATGTTACACCAAAGGTACAACAGTTATTAATTCTAGAAGAATGTTCTGCTGTCAAATTTTGTCCTAAGTGAAATATAGATCTTTGTATGTCAAAGTACAAGGGTGAGTTCTTCCCATTCGACACATTTATATTTAAAGACTTGGATATGAAAGCTGCCATTCTGACCTGGCAGCATTTTACACAGGCAGCAAGGACTGAGGTAAGCTTGGTCTGTACTCTGCATTCGTAAGTCTTTCACCTGGGAAGTCTTCTCCCAGTTGTAGGATAACTGGGAATTAATATGAAAGTGAAGATCAAATCAGATATCTAAGCCCAACCTGAGCAGAATAATGTGCAGAGCAGTGAAAGTCTAGCAAAATTTAAAACCTTCTTTTTCTCCTCATTTTACTCCTCTTTATCATCTCACTGAAAAAGGTCTTCTCACGTGTTTGCAGGATCTTTTTCATTAAACCCCTGTACCACTGACCCTTTGAAATCTGTTGTTGTTAAATATGGTTTCAGATGAGCATGAAGGATTTGCCTGGACAAACACTGGGGGGTTTTTAACCAAAAAAAGCTCTTGTATCTCCCCCATCTTTTGTTTACGTTCTATGAGCTGCTGCCACCTTCTTTGGTGCTACTTCTATAGCATGACCCACAAGTCTTTCTTTTCTCTGGCACTTGCTGCTTCCTTTAATATGCTTTCATAGTCAATATAGTGAAGAAATGGGCAGTCTGAAGGCAGTGAGCCCCAGGAGATCACTCAAGCATTCAGACAGTGCTGTTTGGGAAGGTGTAGAGAAGTCGCATCTGATCTCATGGAACCACCCACATGAGAAAGTATTTCTCAGTAGTCCTTGTGCTTAGGCTCTACCCAGTTCTTTTTGTCTCCCTTTAGAGCTGCTGGCAGTAATTTTGACTCACAGGTTTCTACACTTTTCTTTCTCACTCCAAGAACCAGGTGATTTAGTATCTAGAACACCTAGATGCTCATGCAGTCTTAAATCTCCTCTTCCCTCCCATTCTGCCTCTCTTGATGGGCCCTCAAGCAGAATTCACTCGCTCAAATGAGATGGAAACCAAGGGACTATTTTGGAATCCAAACTATGTCAGCCTGGCCTATGATTCTCACAGAATCACTGAATGGCTGAGGTTGGAAGGGTCCTCTGGAGGTCATTTGGTCAAATCCCTGCTGCTCAAGCAAGAGACACCCAGAGCTGGTGGCCGAGGACTATTCCAGATAGCTTTTGAGTATCTCCAAGCATGGAGACTCTACAAACCCCCTGGACAATCTGTGCCAGTGCTTGGTCACCTGCACAGTGAAAAAGTGTTTCTTGATGTTCAGAGGGAACCTCCTGTATTTTAGTATGCGCCCATTATCTCTGGTTCTCTCGCTGGGCACGACTAAAGAGACCCTGGCTCTGTCCTCTTTGCACCCTCCCTTTGGATATTTACCACATTGATAAATGCCCCTGAACCTTCTCTTTTCCAGGCTGAACAGTCACAGCTCTCTCAGCTTTTCTTTATAGAGAGATAGTCCAGTCCCTTTGTCATAACTGTGGCCCTTCATTAGATTCTCTCCAGTCTCCCTTAGGCCCTCTTGGGCTGAGGATCCCCAGACCTGGGCAGAGCACACAAGGTGAGGCCTCCCCAGTGCTAAGCAGAGGGGGAGGATCACTTCCCTGGGCCTGCTGGCTACACTTTTCCTGATGCAGCCCAGGATACCATTAGCTGCTCCAGGGGCAAGGACGCACTGCTGGCTTGTGTTTGACCCAGGTCCTGTTCTGCAAGCATCTTTTCAGCCGGGCACCCCCCCAGCATATATTGGTGCCTGGGGCTGCTCCTTCCCAGGTGCAGGACTTTACACTTCCCCTGGATGAACTTAGTGATGTTCCCATCAGCCCATTTCTCCAGCCTGCCCAGATCCCTCTGGATGGCAACACAACCCTCTGGTGTGTCAGCCACTCTTCCCAGTTTGTGTCATCAGCAAATTGGCTGAGGGTTCACTCTTGAGAGTGCGCCCTTCTGGATACTCCTCAGCTTATCCAGAGATCATAAAAGACATCAGAGTCCTTGAAACTGTGTTCCCTGGCTTACATGTAATTTTGCAGCTGCTTTGATTGGTAGTCATCCTTCCCCATATTACAGTTCATTAGATCCTCACCATGTTTCCTCAAATGGAGAAAGAAATTGGGCCCTCTTTTATTACATTATTTTTTCCCATCCAGTTTCTTTAAAATGCAAGAAATACTTTTATCTACAGAAGTGCGGACAGGAATCTATATCTATGTATCAGTCTAAAAACTCATTATGTAAACATGCTCTCTGAAACATACAAGAGTAACTTCCAAAAGCTTAAGAGACAATGTTAGGGCCTCTGCTAAAGCTCTGCCATTTCAGTATGTAAGATTACAAGAATAACTGTAGTGATGGGGAAAATTAGTAAATCATATGACTATTCCTATATATTTGCTATATGTCACCCTGGTTTATTCAGTATAAGAGTAACATGAATACTTCCATTAAGCACAGCTTAGCAGATATCTAATATTTTCCTCACAGCAATGTTTTGTAGAGGGGCTGTGTGTTCCAGAAAGGAAAATCAGTATTATTAGTTTAAGATCTGTAACTCCCTGTGCTACCTGGCTTTAAATTGCCACAGTTTACTGAAGAAATAAAAGCATGTGTGGCTTCCTCAGCTTTTCTTCCAAGTTTTCTTCACCCAAAGGGAGAGACCATCATCATGATCAGTTTAGCCACATCCCGAGACATGGCATCATCCTGACAGGAAACAAACAATTTCACATTAATTATAACTGATCCCATAGTTCAGGTAATAAAATCTCAAGTACTTTAGCGCAACTACTCCAAGAGCAATAGAAAGAAGTAGGAAGCAGTGTGATGGGCAGCTCTCTCTGGATGTGACTCTGATGGAGCTGGTCACTCAAAGCCATCCTCAAAGGTAGCTTTTTCATGGTTAGCAATGGGCGAAACACTCCCATAGGGAAACCAGTCACTTTGAGAAGAATGAGATTAAATTAATCCAGTTTGTAAGTATTTATTATAAATAATTTGCTCTGGTCAAACCATGGTTTTACTGGTGCCTCTTGTTAAATCTATTAGAATACCGAGTTGATGAGTGCAGCACAGAGACGAATCAATATGCCTGGTTTTGTTTGTAAAATAAATGCTTTCCAAAGCTCTGTATGTGAATCCTGGAAAAGAATGGGTTTGATTTTCTCTTGAGAAATGGGCTGTTGCATTTTTGTCAATAGGCATCCTTTTCAGATATAAACCTAATTCATTCTGGCCCTGCTGAATGGTTTCAGAGCCATATACCCTGGCAGCAATAATGCTGTCAGCTTTCTCTCATATTAAATTCACACTTGAGGAGCTGTAGATGATGAATTTTAGATTTCTCTAATCCTTGATGCTGCTTTCAGGTTTTGAGCAAACTAATGCAAAATCTACTTGCCAAAAAATGTGAAAAAAGAGTCTATAAATAAGGGTCTGAGCCTTAAGGTCATACAGTAAAACATTAAAAAAAAATACATATATTGATATTTTTTTTTTCTCAGAAATCCTCAGAGAGAGCTGATGTTAGGATGGAATAAATAAACTAAATAGAGATCAGGACAACTAAGGTATTGAAGTAAACTCCAGTGTAAATTTTAGAAAAACTGTATCTTTCTCTGGTCTGGTATGTATTGATCGTGGGAGGTAGGGGAGAGGCAGGCAATTTTAGTGCTATGCATGTTTATACAGTATCATGAACATTTAAAGAAGATGTGCCCATTCAAGATGCAAACATGATTGCTTTACACAGTGGCCTTGAGCTCTGCGTTTAATTTTATGGAGAGAGCAGCAGAATGAAAATCAAGAGTCACAGGCTTGTGATCCAAGTAGGAACTAGTATGGGACGCACAGCATTCAGCTCTGGAAGGAGACAGAAAAGCAAGGAAGGGGCAATTCTGGGGGAAAAAAAAGGCTCAATACCAGTTCAGAAAGAGATATTCCAGAGAGGAATTTGTATCCTGTTTGATGCTTTTTCTAGTCAGTATTAGCATGGCACTACTAGCCTGTGTACAGCCTTCCTAGCTCAGCTGGCACAAATACTCTCTCGAGTGTAACTAGGATGTGAAAACAGATAATCCCTTTCACCAAGGAAAGCAGAAAGAAAAGACACATTGAGAACATATGGTTACTTTAAGGTCCTGCTCAGCAATATGTTTCTGTGTCCATTCTCAATACATGCCACAAACTCTCCCAGATATTTACAATATGACTTCAGCTCATCTGTCTGTCAGAGATATTTTTAAAAATGAGCACTGCAATTTATTACTGGGGAACAAACTTCCCATCCTTGCCTCAACATAGGAACATGTCTGGATCTCAAGCAGGTTCTACCTAGATGTTTTACTTTCCTCCCTAGATTTCTTTCTTTTCCTAGAGCTATACTCTGTTCCTCATTTACTGAATCCAGAATTTAGGCAGAGCACACTTTAAAGTCATTATGATGAATGGCAAAGAAATGGTAGGCTTCAGATTGCCAATTAAGTCTAAATTGAAAAACCTTATAATAGCCACTATTTAATATGGCTTGTACAAGAGAAGATAAAAATAAATATGATAATATCATTGCAGCATGATCATGGAGAGAGTTATATGATTTGTTTCAGTTTTGAGGAAATTAGACTCAGTGGGAGAAGAAAAAACCCTCAGCCATAAGAACCAGCTGTAGCATTAAAACACAGACAATGAAGTTAAATCCTGATTTTTAAAAAGACCTGAATTATGTGGGGAGATGTTTCTTTGTAGTTCAGGAAGGGAGAGTTGTACATATTTCTTTTTATATCAGGAACTCCTCTGAAAATATCTACTTTGAACCTGAAATAAGTGGAGTAGATGCTTCACATCACGTTCTGGACATCAATCTGTATCTTCCCTTTTACAATACTCAATCCAAGGTATGATGCTACCTCCAGAGTCACAAATCCAACATGCATCTACTCATTTTAGCCCTGACTCCATAGAACTTGTCTCCTCTCCAGGGTGTCAGAAATATCTCCAAGTACTGCTGGAAGATACAATGATTATTTGTATAACACAGTAAAATGGAAAAAATTGCAATTCACTCAATACATATAGAGAGACTTTCCTCAAAGTACCAGATTCAGGTAACCCCAAGCTAACCCCAAGCACTGAAAAATACCTTAAACCTGGTAGCAGCCAGGTACTCTATACACCCCAGGTGTAAAGATGCAGAGAGTAGAATCAGGCACTCGTGTACGTGCTGCACTTGCCAACCCAGTAGAAGTCCTTCCCACACCCAACAAGGAAAAAGTTGCAGAGGAAAAGAAATCACAACAGAAAAAAACCGAACAGGTTCCTCTACACTGAGATGGCCCCAAGCAGCACCAAACGTAGGGAACTTTCAAATTAATTTTCACACTTGAGTGCCCAGGTTTGTCACTGGTATTTTTACCAGTGTAGTACTGGACATCAAAAAGATGAAAGAATCTCCTGTCACTGAAATCATTCTAATTCATGGATGTTTGAGGTACTCCTAAAAAGCAGTGACATTTAGGTATCCTGGACTAAACTGGTGAAATGCAGCATTCCAGGATCAGCCATCACTGCTCACAGTGATAAAGAGCACAAACATACTGCCTTGTAGCTCCTGCTGGGCATTTTACGACATGATCACTCACTCCCTCTTCTCAGTCTGACTAGAGACAGACATGGAGCAGTATCAGGACAAGACTAACACAACAGTTGGCTCTTGTTTTGTGGTTTTCTCCCTTTCCACATTTTAACAGTATGTGGCTGTTTCTATTATTTCCTGATCTGAGTCCTGTGGTTGTAGAGATCTTGCTAATGGCTAGTTGTATTCATGAAATTCTAGAAGGGAATGCATTTCAGCATGAAATACACTGTATATCCTGCATTTATTCTTAATCAGGAAGCTCAGCTTCTAAGGAAGTGTGCTGATACATCTTCTTTATTTTTATGTCTAGCACCTTAAAAAAAAAGAAAAAAAAGAAAATTGGCAAGACCACAATCTTTACTAGACTGAGGATTTAACTCCTTCAGAGCCTTGTGTTAAGGAAGGATGAATCAGTCTGAATAGGAAAGGCGTCCTCATCCTTCATGCTGTACTTGTGGAGAAATCTGGTAGCTCTCTGGGGGTGGAATTTCAGAGTGATGTTATTCCTGATTTCAAATGCTAGCAGGAATTTGAAAATGCAGATATCACCAGCCCACTCAAAACTGAAAGCCTGTATTGAAGGATTTCATAATGTGCCAGCTAGATTCCTGATCACGAGAACTTCAGTTGCCACACTGAATTTGATCCAAATCTCTACATCTCTTGGGGTTTATGCCTCCCTAAAGAGATGCACATGAACTGAGGCGACCTATCTAACTCCCTTCTCAAGTCATTGAATCTTAAGAATGTCACTGAAGCTACGCCACCATATAGCAGTTTGGAGGCATGCTGAGAGGACTGTTCCAATACCAGCAGATGTTGATATGGGTGACGACATTGCGCGCCATTGTTGCCTGGTAAATAACTTACAGACAAGTGAAAAAATAGCCAAGCATATACAAAAACGGACCCTGCATTCAGAGTTAAAACAAACACTTAACTCGTCCTGACCACAAAGAATGTTTCATCAGAGTGAATGTCTTAAGGCTACTCTATGGCTTAACAGGTAACCAGTTACCAAAAAGGGGCCAAGAGCTAAAAATGTGCATTGGAATAGAGGGTCACAAATATTATGCTGAAAAACCTGAAGAGTCCTGTTTATGTTTCTCAGAGAGAAGAACTCTCATTCCATGAAGTCATGCATAGGGGCAGCCAGAAGGGTTCACAGGAAAAAAGTACTAATAATATATGCTAATGTTTTAAGACCTTCTTTAAAAAATGATGGAAAATGCTCTTTTCAAAGCTTGTATACACTATATTTAAATTCCAAGCAAAATTATTAGGGAAGAGTAACTTTCTGCAGAAAGATGGAGGCAACGCAGAAAATGGCTTAGTTTGGTCTGTAGTTCAAACTGTAACTCAGACCTGGAATGTGTGTGTGAATACATATGCAACCCTACATGTACACACAGCTGCATACAGTGCTGACCAGAGATGCAAGCTGACTGAAAACCTCTAGGGACTGAAAAGGGGAAACTGGAACACACAGTGTTCCAGTGGAGGCCACTTCCTCTGCTGAGAAAATGCAGGAAGGACATCAAGGCTCAGGCTGCCCCAGAAAGACCCCACACAACTTACCCTGAGGTCTTTCATCACTTAGAAGAAAATAATGGGAGACGTAGGAAGCAACAGCTACTTCCCTTCTGCTCAATTATGGCAGGAGAATACCTGAGCCATTCCCTTCTGACTACCCAGTGGTGCCATTTCCACTGGGTGATTTGCCATGCTCCGGTAAGGCAGTCACCTTGGATAGGCACGATGAGGCACTGTCACCAGCTCTTCTCAAGGCACAGATTTTGGGGTGGTGGGCTGGGCTGGACAAGTACCTGCACACAGTACAAACTGTTCTCGTAGCTGCCCCTAAAAGACAACCACAGCTCAAGATAATCTATGCTTTGGCTGATAATCTTAGTAGTATTTATGGGAATTGCTGTGTAAAGTTACACATGGTGTTCCTTGCCAAAGGATCAATTTAATGTTCTGTCCTGAAGGTGCATCAGTTGTCTGAATAGTTTCCTCTTTATGGATTTAGGCAATATGAGGCTGCATTTTCAGATATTCCTGGCTGGGATCCAATCCAGGATTCACAAATACATTGCTTCAGAGAAGGAAATGAAGGAGATGGGGAAGAATGGGGGTAAATACAGACATTGATAGTCTGGCAGATAGACTGAACCATTCTTCCATTACCTGCATTGGAGGGACTGCATAAAGCAAAGACTGGTTTAAGAAATGGTTCTGAATCACTGAGCTCTGTTTCTAAGTAACCAAGAAGCTTATATTTCTGTGATGTTCATCAACCTTTTAAAATTCTTCTTTAGAAATATGATTGTGTTTACTACTTACCAGATTAGCACTTGTCAAAGTGAACCTAGTTTGGGTACTGGAGTAAGCTCCCTTCTTGTCCCCATCCCATCATTTTCAGGTATTGGTTTCATTCCTCAGTATTTTGGATCAGTTAAACTATTTGTTAACTTCTTCCTCGGGATCTGGAATGCTGATTTTTACAATTGCTGGCACCTGAGGTGGTGCCAAACTTGCGTGTCCCCACTGAAGCCAATTTACCATCTTCACTTTTCCCTTGTAAGTCTTCATTCAGCTAAGGTTGGGATACCCAGTCTGTTTGCCATCACTTGCACAGTGCCCACAGAGCTAAAACAAGAACAACAAAATTATTGACAAAAATAATAAAAAGAGGAGATATGCTGATATGTGCAAGACAGTTGTGGGGACAGGAGACAATTAAGAGCTGCTAGACCATAAACAAGTCCAGCTAGGTGTGCTCAGAGACAGAGATGCTTTTATCAGAGTTGCCTATTCTTTCAGATAGAAATAATTTCTGTAGATTACATTATTTCATTGGAATTTGTTAGGAATTTCTGCTAGAAACCTGTCTACTTTCCCTCTGTTCTTCTGCCCAGCTCCTGGGTCACCTTCCTTGTTGATAGGCATGGGGAGAATGGAAATGCCTGATTCTCAGTGCCCTGAGATTGACACTAACTTTTGTGTCCATAAATCTAGGGTTTTCTTTCCTTTCACAAAAGAGAAGCATTGTTTAATGAAGGGATATTGTTGATGTTCCTCTCTGCACAGGATCACCCAGATTCACTGTAACTCAGATCCCCATCAGATACAGAAATTAATTCTCTCAGCTCAGTTCCCCACTGTGTCTCATGTCTAGCTCTTCAAAATGCAGAGAAAAAAGCAGAATTGGATGATTTTTGCTTAGAAGGATGGGAATTCACAGCCAACCCACTCAAGCATTTTGTATTAGTAAGGGAGAAAAAAAGAAAAAACCCAACATGCCAGCTGTTGCGAAATGACATGTGGAAAATGAAACCTTAAGACATGTTTGTGAGATGCAACTGAGCTGTCTGTAATATATACCACACACTGCCTGACATGGTGTCAAGGTTTTAAAGAATCCTCTGAAAATTTAAGATGATGCGTTTCCATTTTCCTAATTCTTTTCTCACCATGTTTCATAGCAGGTCAGGTAAAAATGGTTTTCTACCATCTTAATGCATGTTAATGGTGAGAGAATAATATAATCTGCTGTCCAAACATCCAATTATTTGGTGTTTTTACTTGAAAGGATAATTTTCATGCCAGATATTTTCTTTATCCACAGTATTTGCTCCCTTGCATCTGCTTACATCTGTATTAATGCTGTTTAACTAAAAAAAGGTACCTTGCAGATGAACACGTGCATATTTCTCCTCTGACTAATTGCTGTTTCCACCATAGCAGTATATCCACCTTTTTCTGGAAATGGAACTGTTTCCACCTTCTGGAAACTGAACTGTCATTAGATTTAATCTTGTGGCACTTTATCTGCACTGTGGCTTCTGGGAGGAAAGAAACTGCTGTAGGGTGGAAATGGGAGGACAATGATAAATAAAAATACTTATAAGCTTAAGGTCCACCTTCAGCCAGATGAGCACAAAGCAGAAAGAAAATGTTCTTCTTTCAGAAAATAAATTACAGAATCATCTCATTGAATGCGGTTGTTACATGTATCTGCCAACAACTGGAATTAGCAGAATGGGAAGAGTTACATAAATTCTGTGTACTGATTGCACAGCATTGCATTGCACTGGAAAAGCTGGCAGGGGGTGTGGGTGGAGGGTGGGGAGGTGTGGTAAAGGAGAACTAGAAAGTTATTCTTGATTAAGAAGTGTTCCTATCTGTTGTTGGAGGCTCCCTTTCTGGTTACTTGTTACTGACTTTCATGAACGTAGATGTGTAGATGTGTACTTTCCCATGTTGCCGAGTGTCCTGTCTGTCAGTCCAAAGGAACTCGTTCTCTTGAGGATGATGGGCAGTCTCACGGAGACTGCAATAGATCTGTGCTAATCTCTTCAGTAACAAGCTCAGCCCAAGACATTTGAAACCTATCTCTGAAATTGCCAAGAATTTAGAGCTTCACTAACTTGGCCACATTATCAGTGATGGTTCCATCCTCTAAAGCATCTGATACTGTCTTCAGGGTGAACAAATGCTTTCAGCTTTGTTTCAACTAGCAGCACTACTGCATGCAGAAATGCTTTCTGGGCTATTTTCCTATTCCCAGCCATCTGTTACAATGGCATCCAGGCAGCTCAGAAATCCTTAGGTTTGTTTCATTGATGCCAATGTAATACTAATAATACTAATAGGTTGACATGGGCAGGCTGTCAAAATCCTTCTAGGGCCACTTCTGTTGAAAGTCTCAAAGAAAAGACTGCCAACCACCTGCCTTATTTCTCTGTAAGGCACTTTGGTACCATGGTGATGAATGCACAGAGAGGATCAAACACTGTTTTGTTATCAGATGAGAAATCAGAATTCTTTAAAGAAAGGAAAATAAAAAGTTCCATACTATTAAAACACTTATAAAGTTCAAGAACATCTTTTCATTGCACAGTCTGACTATGAAGCCCATTTGCTCTTATTCCTTGTTTTATTTGCCAGATTAACTTCTGTAAAATCTATAGTTGCACAAGCAGCTGGCCTTAGAAAACTAGCCTTAGAAACCTCCAAGAACTTGTCCTTGGAGACGTGACCTGCTTGTAGGATACAGCCTAAACTGTTGGGCTGGGGGAAAGGAAATCTGTGCTGAGCAGCTACAGGGGAACTCACTTTCTTGAAAAGAAAACAAGAAAAGTGTATGAAGGAAGTACACCTAAGAAGCTGAAGTCAAAGACAACTGGAGTCTAGTGATGCTCAAGGCTTGCAGGACACTAGGGAAGGAAGGCTAGTGAGAATCTGGCAATGCTAATTTGGCAATAGGATAAGGAAAAATGAACCAAATTTATATGCAAAAATTGCATGTTGTTTATACAAAGAGCTCCTCAGCTTTTTTGTGGTACCCATGGAGCAGTGCTGCCAAAGTTTAAAAAAAGCCATGAGGTTTTAAAAGGTTTTTCATTTATTCTGTTTTTCATTTATTCATTTATTATGTCTTGTGGAGTCTGTCCTTACCTTAGAGATGATGCCATTTCCATTTGTACACATTAGGACTGAGGAGGAAAGCTGGCAAAACTGATGTGGTCCACTCTTAGAGCTTTGGGAGGGCATGGGGGTAGGGAGGGAAGAGAGTGGGGGCCACTCCTTAGCTGCTCCTTAAAGCTGAAGATTCATGGACTGTTTCAGCTCCAGGAAAACATCAGTATCTTCACAGAATCATAAAATACCAGGTTGGAAGGGACCTCAAGGATCACCCGGTCCAAAGTTTCTTGGCAAAAGCACAGTCTAGACAAGACAGCCCAGCACCCTGTCCAGCTGGACCTTAAAAGTGTCCAATGTTGGGGAATCCACTGCTTTCTTGAGGGGATTATTTCAATGGTTGATTGTTCTCATCGTGAAAAATGTTCCTTTTGTGTCCAACTGGAATCTCCCCAGGAGTGACTTGTACCCATTACTTCTTGTGTTTTCCATATGACTCCTTGTAAAAAGAGAATCTCTATCTTCTTTGTAGCCACCCTGTAAATCCTGGAACATGGTGATAAAGTCTCCCCTGAGCCTTCTTTCCTCAAGGCTGAACAAACCCAACTCTCAGCCTTTCCTCACATGGCACATGTGGCCCTTCTCAGGACCCTCTCCATCCTGTCCACATCTTCTCGCACGGTGAGGACCAAAACCAAACACAGTATTCCAAGTGTGGCCTNTTCTTGTGTTTTCCATATGACTCCTTGTAAAAAGAGAATCTCTATCTTCTTTGTAGCCACCCTGTAAATCCTGGAACATGGTGATAAAGTCTCCCCTGAGCCTTCTTTCCTCAAGGCTGAACAAACCCAACTCTCAGCCTTTCCTCACATGGCACATGTGGCCCTTCTCAGGACCCTCTCCATCCTGTCCACATCTTCTCGCACGGTGAGGACCAAAACCAAACACAGTATTCCAAGTGTGGCCTGACAAGTGCTGAGTAGAGTAGGACAATGACTTCTTTATCTCTGCTGGTGGTATCCTTGTGGATGCAACCCAGCATCCCAGGGGCTTGCTTTGCTTCAGCAGCACACTGCTCACTCATGCTGAACTTTTTCACCAGGACCCCCAGGTCCATTTCCACTGAGCCAGGTACATCTCAGCCTGTGCTGCACTCCTGCATTACGTTCTCCCAGGTGCAAGGTCTTACTCTTGTCTTCGTTTAATTTCATAAGGTTCTTATCAGGCCACTCTTTTCAGCCTATCCAGGCCTTCCTGCAGTGTGGCTCTCTGGAAGTGTCCACTTCCCCTCTCAGTTTGATTTCATTGTCAGACTTCATCAGAACACACTTGATCCCATCTTCCAGTTCATTTTGAAGATATTAAAGAGTGTTGGGCCCAGTACTGATCCCTGGGGGACCCCATGTGTGACAGGCTGCCAGTCTGAAAAGAAGCTCTTTCCCATCCCCCTCTGTATGCAGCCCCTCAGAGGATTCCCCACCCCCCACACAGCCCACCACATCAGGCAGCTGTGGGAAACCATACTGAAAACCTTGGAAAAATCCAGGTAGACAATGTCCACCACTCACCCACATCAACAGAGGATGTTACTTGGGTAACCTGCAAGTCCAGCACTGCAGTTATGTCTGCAGACAGATTAGTCCAATAAGGCGAGAGCATGGAGTTCGTCCCACTGAAAAGAAAAACAATCAAAACCTGAATTTTGGATGCATCATTCAAGCTGCAATACCAAAGGACTTTCAAGTAGACTGTAGTTAGAAAATTATTATCTTTGGGGCAGCATGGAGTGAGGGACAGTTAATAAAAGTTCTTGCTTCCTTCTCTGCAGAGAAGCTCAAAAATAAAATTCATATGCACCCCTAGAGGTCCCTGCTGGAGGAAGCAGATGAGGGTTGGGTTTGCCACCTTTTGCTGTAGGGGAGAGTTTGTTATTCCATCAGGGACTGAGATAAGACTCATAATTCCTATGAAAACCTGTTTCTGTGGCACTGAAGCCTCTTCTGTTCTTCATGGCTCTTTTTTACTGAGTCCTGTAAAACAAAAGAAGTTAATCCAACTATGCATGAGACTATTTTAAAGGGTTCTTGAAACTTTTTTGCCATATTCCTCTTTTCTTCTAATTTAAAAAATATTATTTGGGGAGTAGAGAAGGTGCTACAGAGCTGCTATTGCCAGTACACATCTTGAATCCAGCACCACCAAGACAGGGAACTGCACCAGGTACATCTTTGGTCTGTGCAATATCAACTTTTATTAGCCTCTACAGTGACGTGAGAAAGACAAAAGCAATCTTTTGTAGTCTCTCTTTTGAAAGGATTGAATCTCGTCCAGTACTGCAGTGATATTTTTCAAAACATACAAAGTTCAACAGGCTTAATTAGTGCATTAAGACAAGAGCATGGAGTTCTTCCCATTAAAAAGGAAAACAATCAAAACCTAAAGTTTGGACTCATCATTCAAGATGCATTACCACTTTAAAGTAGACTATAGAATGAAAAATAATATTCCTCTCCCTTGCCGTGGCACGCCTCCAGTTGCAAATTAAGCTGGTGGACTTGTGAAAAACAGACTTTCCACATAAATGTGCATCCCATGTAATTCACTATGTGAGGCTGGTTCTTCCAATTAATTTAGCCCCATTGATCAATGGTCATCTCTCTTGCCATTCCTCCTTATCCGTTACTCTCCCAGGGATGTTTACCTGCCAAAGCAGCCATCAGTAAGCAAAATATTGCTGAAGTGCTGCAAAATGTCTTGGGCTTTTGTTCCTGACTTCAGCCCAGACCACAGAGGAGGAAACTTTGCAGTGGGGTTGAGGGGACTTCCTGTAGATGTTAAGGACAACCAAGTCCTACGCTGGATGGAGTAATTTCTCCAGTACTTCTTGGTTTCCGCTTCCCAAAACAAGTCCCCATACTGTCCTACATCTCTAGAAATGATGCAGAGGAAAAGTTTAGGTAGTGGATAAAGTTCTACAGCTGAGTATGGAGCCTTCTTATCTGCCCAGATAACAGAAGATACCGTCAAGAATCGCAAATGCAGTACAAATGAAATGGCACTGGCAAAAGGGAACACCTAAGCACTCAGTCCACAACACTCTGCCTATTCTGATCAGGTATTTAGCACAATTCCCATTCAAAAATAATTCATGCTGGTCAGCTGGATCAGCATCACTGTTGATGTTCTGCATACTGCTCCTCCATTCAGTCATTAACTCCTTTCAGGTTGTTTAACCAAGCTAATAATATGCAAAAAAGATTTTGATTTACAGGGCTATCTTCTCAATACAGACTATTTTAAGGTTCTGTAAGTTTAATAACTTACAGAATATGGCTCCAAGTGAGATAAAAACCCCAGGTCATGAATACTGTAAATAAAGCTCTGTATGGTGATGAGTTGGACTTCTGCCATTAGGAGCCAAATAAAATGCGGGCCTAGGTGAATTAGCATATGCTGTACTACTGAGCTATCTACATCTCACACAGTGACGCTATTGACTCCTATTTAATCAGAGAAGATGACTACTGAAAGGAGACAAAAAAGTAAAAAAGGGCAGCTGTGAGCTGGCATCAAATTTAGAAGCTGTTGCATTTCAGCTGGGAGGCTGGGAAGGTGTGCTGCCATTTCCTTTAAGATCACACAGAATTTATGATTATTGAATTTGAACTATGAAGTCCGGTTTGTTATTTCTCTGACCTTGCACGCAGCTTTGCTTGGAATGCAAAGGCTAACCCTTGTTTTCTCTTGGCTGAAAATCCTGGGGGCTTACCACTGAGCTGAAGTGTGGCTGTGGATGGGCTGTAGGAGCAGAAGTGGAGTGGGGCAGATGCAGACATGGTGTGTGAAAGCAGGAGGAGAGTGCAGGGGCAGCAGTGGGGAGAGAGCTTCATGGCTGTGGAAGGTCCCACAAAGCAGGTGCCAGAGGGAACACATGAGCCACCTAAGGCATGTTCCTACAGGTCCCGGCAGGAAGACTCAATGCTTCCCACCCATATGGTGCCTGAGCTAACATTAGAAGCATTCAGCTTGAGTAAAGTACCCGTTCAGGGAAAGGCAACAAGGCTGCTCCTAACAAATGTGAAGCTCTTTATCCACATGCCCCCACATGCCATCTGCCCAGTTCATCACCCATGCAAGAGGAAGATGGAAGAAGTCCAGGGCAAATAGCCTAGTGAAAGCAGAGGGAACAGAGGAGAGACTGTCTTCAGGAGTCCTGCCGGCATTGTTTGCTAGATTGTCCATGTTTGCCATGGTGTCCGTGCTTTCTGAAACACCCATAGTGACACTATTTATCAAAGATTGGTTTTCGGTTATGGTGGCAAGTAGTTCGGTCTGTAAATGGAGCTACAACAGGCAGTGTGAATGGCCAGAAATCTTGGCTGTGTATATCTGCTAGGCAGAAATGCAATGGCCTTGGATGAATAAAGGTGAAGTGGTCTTTACCACAGTGCATAGACTTGTTATTTTCCAGCCGTGAGTCTTTCTTTGCATCTTCTGCCCCATTCTCTTTTTTTTTTTACCTCAGGGCTCTGAGGGAAAAATTTCCCTTCTCAAAACATTTACTCATGACTCAATGCTGTTTCCAAGCACAGGTTCAGGGAAGTCAGTTCTGGTTTTTTCTCCTTTCAGAACAAAGAACTGAGACCAAACAGATTGAGCATTAGGCCGCAGCCTCCACTGGACTCTCAATGCAGATGCCAGGTCGGAAGCAGAGGTGGGATCTCCTATGCAGGCCCCTTAACTCCACAGGATACATCAAGTTTTCCCCAGGGCTGCAGGAGACAGCATTTCCCCTCTCAGGCAGACACTGCAGTGTGATAAAAGCTGGATTGTGGTGAAAGCTGTCAAGGTACAGCACAGGAGTCCTTACACTCCCGGTAGCTGGAGTGAGTTGCTTCCAGTCAGCTGGCTGAGGTTCACATTGTGGTGGTTTCCTCCTGGAGCAACTTATCCCTGCATCAGAAATGGTTTTGCTTTTTAATAGGTGTATGTCCTGATCCATCCATTTAATGGATGTTATGAGTCTTCTGTATTCCTTAACCGTCTGCTTGATGCCCAAGGACGCTGTACCTTTAAGACAGACCCGGGTGCGGGTCAGTTCAGTGGCCGGGCCCAACGGTCTCGGCCGGGCTGGGGAGAGGGTGAACCAGGGGCGCTGCCCTGCTCCTTCGTGCTTTGGTTTTTTTTTCCCTTTGTTGGTGTTCCCACTAGCTGGGAAAAAGGTTTTCTTGGGTTTTTTCTTCTTTTTCCCTTTCTTTCCCTTGGCCTCCTTGCCTTTCCTTCCCTTCTCTCCGGTCCGGGGAGCCCGTGGGGTGGCCCTGGCTGGTCCAAACTCTGGGGAGTTTGGCGAGGGGATGAGCGAGGGGATGCAGAGGTCGGCCAGCTTCGCCTGCTGTGAGGAGGAGGACCGGCGCCAGAGGATCAACAGGTTCCTCTTCCACCTGCCCTGCGCCAGGCCGCCACGTGGATTCCCCTTCCCTTTCCCCTTCCCCTTCCCAGAGACTGGGGGACCTGTTGCCAGCCCATGTGGGTTTTTGTTTGTTTTTTTTACGTCTCCGGGCATTTGTTGCATTTTGAGTTTTCTCCTGTTCTGCCCTGTTTTATTTTGTGTTAATGAACAGTTAGAGGGGTTTTTTTCCACTTTTCACCTGTTAGGAATTTGTTTCATTGGCGAAGGAAAGAGGAAGACCCTTTCCCTTTGGAGGAGACACTCATTCCGGAGTGTTTCCTCCTAAAATTTTGTCTCCAAAACCAGGATGTTTTGGAGATGTACTACAGCAACTGTAACACGAGAAGTAATGGCCTGCCCCGTCCTCTTGTTGCTAGTGTGGGCCATATTTGACTCCAAGGCAATTTGTGTGTTTGCTATTGGATGCGGATAATAGTTTGCATTTCCAATCAGGCTGCTGTACTATCTGTAAAGTTCTACACCTCTGGTCAAAACTGGAACAAACTTCTGGATGTAAGAAAGCAAGTGCTGTCTCCAACGATAGAAAAAACCCCATCCAATGATTTGTTCTGTTTGAAGCCATTCTGAATGTGCTGGGTCCTTGCAAAGATGAGTCTCTTCCACAAGTGACTGGATAGGAGACGTTGCTGGAAGGAAGCTTAGAGATCACTGCCCAAGGGGGCTGATCCGATGACTGAGTCAGCAGCATTTCCTGTATTTCAGTCTCAAAATTCAGGACATGCAGACATCAGACAGCAGGAAGAGGAAAGCAATCAGGTGATAATGCATCCCACGTTAGCCAAAGAATCTGAACAACTAAAATCCTGTTTGTAAATAATGCAAATTATGTTATGCCAAAACATCAGCTGGAGTCAGAGCTCTTACAAAAAGCTAAGCTTTGCGGGAGAACATCTCCAGTGCTGTGAGGCTCTCCAAGCTGCACAAGAGACCTTAGTCCCTACTGCAAGATTTCCTTTTCCTTCTGTCTGGATATATTTACCTCTTTCTTGCTGTAACCTTGATCTGAATTTGTACTCCAGATACAGCACATCAGAGAGAGAGATGAACAGATGTGCAGGAATGCTGAGGCTTTTTGCAGTATCATCACCTTGGCCAAGGAGGAAGATGGCCTTTCACAGCCTGCTGGGTACTCATTCATAAATTGATGCTGTTGCATTAATGAAGGAATTCCAGTTTAGTCTTCAATGGCTCCAAAAAGTCATTAATTGTAGCACAGTACAGAGGAAAAAGCAAAAGTCCTGTGTACATGACTGAAAAAAATAAGAGAAGCAAAAAAGTTAAAATGGAACTAAATCAAATAAATTACATCTACTTGAGAACCAGTCACCAATTCCATATCTGGAAAATCCTGAGGTGGCTGTATTTCATATTTTTCTGAAGCATTTGTTTAGTTTTTAAGAATAGCTCACCTGCTTCTTCAATGGACTTTTAAAACATTAAGTAACTACTCTGTGAATATTATCCTCTAAATGTCCATTGAGATTCCTTTATTGCAGGCTGCAAACTTTTACACATTTGGTATGCAGAGGTCTTGGACTGCACAAAACCTTTTCCCCTTATCATACTACTTTATTCTTTTCCTCCAAAGCCTGTAAGCTGTGCTGCAGATTTCATTTTTTGCTCTGATAACCTTGAGAGGTGCTGTTAGGTGACTAATGAATTAAAACAGGGAAGATAAAGGTGTATATATTGAGAATTCTTAAGAGATTCCCTCTGAGATAGTATCTAATAGGAATGAATGCCTTGGTCACACAAGCAGACCCCACAAGGATTTCAGATATAACTGGCACACAGTAAAACCCTGAGAAGCAAAGATTCATTAAAGGTGCAAGGTCTTAGCAGGAATGGAATGCTGAGGAGGGAAGAAAGCCCATAAACTACACTCCTAATGTTCTTTTTACACAAAAACACTGAGAGGGATCTGATTAAGTACATCAAGGCAACCACTTACAACTTTTTTTGTGTGTGAAGGTTTGAAAGACCTATGGTAAAACTGTTCGTAAGAGCTGCTGACCGTGTGGGCAGGTGGGGCACAGTTTACCTGGATGCTCCTGAGACATGATTTAATGCATTTGTATGACCTTCAGTCCTAGGCACAGCCATTCCTTGCACTTGTCACTGGACATCAAACAACCTAGCCAGTCAGAAGGGGATTATTTCCCCACAATCAGTGAGCCAGTAAAATATACAGAATAACAGAGGATTTATTTATTCTCTCTGCTCGACTGATTTGCTGTTAGTATCTGCTGCTGTCACAGATAGGCATATAAATGGGCTTGGAAGTTCAGGAGCCTTCATGCTGGAATGCCTCACTTAGGTGAGCATGGGAGCTGTGATCTGCTCCTGCTGACACAAACTGCAGGGAAAAAAAAACGCGTACAAAGTTATTTTGGTATCAGAGTTCCTTTGGTTGTTTGCTAGAGTTACCAAGGGGCTTCTTTTGCTTTACTCAGAGCTCAAATTCCTAATTGAGGGCTGGTGTCAAGGAACAAAGCATGGATTTGGGGCTACTCTACTGAACTCTGAGAGCTCAGCTTGAGATGACCCAGAAACAAGAGGAACAGGAGCAAAACAAGGACATAGTGCAAGGGTATCTAACCACAGAAAGAACAGGTGGATTTCCAAATGATTCAATGCTTCGTGACCTTCTGAGTCTGGGTGATCTCACCGTTGGGACATGATAAATGTTCAAGGTGGGCTGACTGCAGTTTCTGGCACTGATTCCTGACCCTGAGTAATTTCAGAATGCACGTACAGCTTTGGCTGTAATGCTGCCCAAAGTACCTCAGCTATTCTTAATGGCCGTGCTGGGATTGCTTATTGGAGCTATGCCACAGTACAGAAAAAAATGATGATTCATAGGGCCAAAAGACCAAGTCATTTAAAATAAAACTTCAAAGGCATCTGGCTGATTTCTATATTTAGCTGCCTAGTAACAAGAATCTGAACAGCTGGCCTATTAAGAAGAGGGCACCATCCTGCAACACACTTAAACCTTCAAGTCAGTTCTGGTCAGCTATCTGAAAAGCACCTGCCCTCAGGAGAGGACTCTGCTTCAGATTAAAACTCAGTAAAAGGGCCCAGGCCCTGGGCAAGGCAAGATGTTGCATTAGATCCTACTGATTAATTCCTGATAGCTCCTTGCTAGAGAATTGTGTGGGCGCAGCAGAGCCACCTAATCCTCTCTGTGCTCTGTAAATGGCTATGGGACTGTGCCATGATTGTACTGCTCCTCCCCTTTCCTATAAAAAAGCCATTTGTCTGTCAGGAACTGTGTTGCAGGAAGAACAAGGATGGCTTTAGGTGGCAAAGAGTCAAGGACAAACCTAAGCATAACATGCTCTCTTCTGCAGCTATGTCAGGCATGGCTGAGCTCCGCAGACAAGGAAGGAAACCAAGACAGACTCTACAATGAATTATGGGGCTTCTACCGACACCTGTTGGCCAAACTCTCAAATACCCAAGGGTGATGGACACAGCTCCGTACTTCAACTGTGGGACAATGAACCTTCCCCTGGCTGGAAAGCAGAGGCAACTGCCACGTGTCCTGTACTGAAGATGAAGAAAGACAATGCCATTTACCAGTTATTTACCTGGATGTGGGATCAATGGAACACATTATTAGAGCAAAAGTAACAGTCTGGGTTTATTGTTGGCCTATGGCCAGTTTAAGGTAGTATCAGTTGGTAATGTTTAGCACTTAGTGGGAAAAACCCCTTGAAACAATTCTTCATTTTGAAATGCCATATTTTAAAAGCTTGCACAGCATTAATTTAGTCAAAATATGGCAACTTGAATGGCAGGATCTACTAAAACACTATAATTGCAGGGAATTAAATAAACTAGGTATGACTGGTCCTGTGAAAGATGTCAGAAAATATCTGGAGTTTGGAACACTTCAGTGAATATTTTAACAAGGTTTTCAGTGCATATATCATGAGCAAACACACAGCTGCACTACCTGTTAAGGCATTAGTGTTAGTGGCAGCACAACAGTGAAAGACCAAATGCAGATCTTGCCTAGGAAAGCCAGGCTGCTTTCATGTCTGTAAAGTGCAGAAATTTAAGGGTGGAAAGCTACCCAAGCTAGAAAAAGAGAAGCCAGTGTATCTGCAGATGACCATATAAACCTTGCAAACCATTAACAGCATTGGCAGGGGTAGGAAATGTGAAATTGGTTTTGCATGGGGGAATTTGATTGAGGTGGAGCAATGCAAGGCATACTGGCCCTGAGGTTTACAAACCCTCTTTTCTGCCTTAAAAGAATCACAACAAAGGAAGCTGAGGCATGGACAGCACACTCAGGTTTCAGCTGGTGTTAAGGGCTGCACCTGCCTCTGTTGTAGAGCCTGATATGAGTGTGCTGCAGAGGCCGAAAGCTCTGGAGCACTGCAGCCCATGTGACACAGGGAGTATGCTCAGAAAGACTCCTTCCACTCCAGCTTGCTGGAAAATGTCCCCAGAGCTGAGGAACAGGTTATCCTGCTGCACTGCTCTTACACATCTGAGGTGCTTGGTTTACCCATTTGTTCTAGAAATGCAACTTCTGTTGGTCTTGTGACTATTTACTGAGCCACTCAGTTTTGTAAACTCCTAGCTGGGTCTTCCGGGCATGCTTTAATTATTAAATAAAATTCTCACTGAGCTGGCAGAATAAACAAAGAAGTGTTCTAAGGAGAAGTGTATCTTGCTACAAATTTCATTTTGTAAAACATCAGGTTAGTCTTTGTGGCCTCTAGAGCTCATACAAAATGTAAAGATTTTCCTTTTCCCCTTCTGTAATCAATAGCATTTGCTACTGCTAAGTCTGTTATTTGGGTTATTGATTGCCAGTCATTCCTACCCAGACCTGTTTCCTGAAGATCCTTCAGGAAAGGCATATTAAGATATGAGGTTATCTGATGACGTGAACATGCAGTTCCTCTGAGTCCTCGTACACGTTCCCTTTTGCTTATTAACACGAGGCAGGAGGAGCAAGCCTCTTACTTTTGCATGAAAGGTTATGGAATTTATCACTGTAAATTGCTGGCAAATATAAAGTTGAACAAAGTGAGAAACAAATAAGATTGCAACACAACAAGTGTAAGGAATGACAGAGAATATGTTTCAATGTTAGATGACCCTTTTCCTTGCATCAGAGAACTGTATGAAGACATACATGCTTGGTAGTGTCATTATTAAAAAAAACCTGCTTACGGATTGCTTTTTGCTTTTGGGAAGAGTCACATAACTTTACACTGGGAAGTACTTTCAGAGTGATTCTGATTGCCTTCCTGGCCCAGCTAGGATTTATCACTCTGCCTTGCAGTCTGGTACACTAAACGTGCAGAAATCCTTAACATAAAACCAGTTACAGGTGTCCTGTCACCACTTTATCACTCCTGAAATGCCTGGATGCTACATCTTACACAGTTTAGGATGCAGTGGGAGACAACAGAAATTTCCTCTGGGTCAGAAGTGCCTTTAGATGGTCATCTTAACTATCCAGGCTCCACCAGCTGCTGAGGATTTGATGATACTCTAGTGACTGCTGTTCTGCAGCTGCAGCATGATAAACTGTTGGATTAAAGCAATTAAACATTAAAATTCAAGGAGTTTAAGATGCATTTTTAGTTTTCAGTCAGACGTGTGCTAAAGCTTATCTATTGCCTCCCATGCATTGTAGGTCATGGTAGTATAAACCCACTTGAGTCCCTGCAGTGCAATGTCGCACCAGCAGCACTAAGCCAACGGAGTGGAGGAAGATGCCCAAAGCCCTGGGCAGATGAAGCCCATTAGCACAGAATGCCTCAGTTTTAATAGATCGAAAGTAACTCTTAAGAATTGCACTGGAGAATCTCCCTGAGATGCCCCTCAAGCATCAGATGCTAGCTGGGCAGCAATGCAACACCTTTACATGTCACCTTTACATGTCATGTTTGCCTTGAAGAAACCAATTAGGGATCAGTAGTGGACTCTTAAAGGGGCTGCTTACATTAAATATTTCTTGACTTGCAGTTGCAGCATAATTAGCTGTTCATTTATTTTACATTTCTGAGTCTCCTGTGTCTCTGCCACACTCCATCCCATATGCTTCTCTCTCATTCCGAGCAAGATAACAGGTACATGCTTTTCCCTCTAGTAGCGTTTGGGTTGATTTTAGGTAACTTAAGCGTACAAAACAGAAGACCTACTTCCATAAGGAGACAGCAGATGTACAGATGAGCTCCACCAGCTTCGCCAGTTCTTTCATTCTGCTGCTTCTTTCTGCAATGCCTGATGCAGCACTGGGATCACTTCAATACCCAGCTGTTAATGGATGGACAGGCAGGCAGAACCCCAGCCTTGTCCAAAATGAGGTACCTTTGCTATGCTTCTTACCAGCCTTTCCTACAATGAATGCACTGCTTGAGAAGGAATCATCTCCTGCTCTGGGAACAGCATGCCCACTGAATTACAATCATACCAGCAAATTCTTGCTCCAGAGTACCCACTATACCCGGAGACAGTCTCAAATCTACTTGGTTGCCTCTAGACTTTACTTTCTTCTCATTTGTAAGAGCCAGAAAATGCAAGGTTAGAGCAGGGGAGCACAAGTGCAAAGCCGGATCACAGCTGGAAACATAGCTCCCTGGTAGGAACAACTATAATTTGCAATTCCCTCAGGAAACAAAAAATTGCCTTCAGCTATCCTTTGTACAGGGAGGTAAAAGACTAAACGCTGAGAAGTGTTTTCAATAAAAATACCCTCAAATACTTTGACATAGCTGGAATTACCTACAAGCTGTGCACACTGTAGCACTGTCGCTGAACCCTGCTGACAATCCCCATACTTGCTCCAGCCGTCCTGTGCCAGCAATGCTCTCCCAGGACCTACATGAAGATATTAATAGCAATTCATCTCACAGAAGGCTGGTGCTAATCCTAACTCATGGCAGTGGTGAGCTTTGCAGTCTCACCCTACCTCTGTTCTGCATGAATGTGCTCTTACTAGGCTTTATTTATTTTCACAGTAAACACAGTTCTGGGTAAAGCTTTCCTATGCCCTCTGCTGGTCTTCCAAGGCACCCATTTTCACCAGAGAATTACAACTTCCTGTAAAATACCAGTAGGTTCCCATACCTCTCTTCCATTTCCTTCTGACTAAACTGCAGCAAGATATATAGGACAGAATCACAGGTGCAAATTATACCAATTACTTCCTTCTGCTTCCCTGTGACCTGCAAAATGACTACCAATTTTCATGTTTACTTCCTGGCATTTTTTCTGAACTGTTCAGGAAATTGAGGCAATCCTCATCTTTTCATAAATAGCAGGCTTCTTTGAGCAAGTCTGCACAGATAACAGGAGTTTCCTTTGGTTCCCTTTCATGTTGAGGAGAGTGGCAAACTCCATGCACCTTCAGCCTGAACCTTACGGCCCCAAAGTAATTTGTCACTGGATCAATTATCTCCTAGTATTTCTGCCTTCACTGCCAAGACTCCTTAAACACTTAGCACTAAGATTTCAGCACTTGTACTAGGTTATTCTCAAGATTCTTCCAGAATAATTCTTTAGTCCTTAATGTAAGTTTTGTATATTCCATGAATGTCTTCCAAAAGCTCAAGACTGCATACTGCTCTGATGCCCACTGGTGACTTATTCTGGTATTCAAAGCCAGTTCTGCAGGTTTCAGTATTCAGGTTAGTAAGTCTTAACCCTTCTATTTCTGCATTTTTGTGTCATTTTATTTTGCCCTATGTGTAAAGACAATCTAACTTATCCATAAACGTAAGACCCTTTGATAGTATTCTCTAACTTCAAAGAAAAAGATACGAGCAGTTCCCCATGGCCAGATGTTGAGACTTGTCAAATACAAACAGGAAATAGCCTCAGTGCTAGAAATCCATACCATAATCACAGGCTGGGCCAGGTCACGACTGTAGTAAGGGATATGGCATCTGAAGATTCACATAGCTTCACATAGTCACATAGCTGAGAACAGGTATCTTACTCCTAACTTTGAGAGTGAATAACCCAGAGTGAACCCTCTAGAATAAGTTCAAATGTGCACTAGATCCAGCTAGGGATATGCAATGGCAGTAACTCTACCTTATCAGGAAAAAGGAGGCAGTCATTAATCAACCCAACTTTAGTTTAAGGTTTTGGATGTGAACACAGCCTTTCTTGAAACTTCGCTCTGCTTCAGTTTTCCCTTTACTCAAACCTGCACCTATTTTAAATGTATTAGCCAGTTTACTTACTAAATGCTGTGCCAAACCTGTTGCCTCCATTACTGCTCAAGCTTGCTCCTTCTCAGTAAAAGCAGAACAGCAAAAAAACCCAAAAAACACTAATGTGCAAAACACCAGAGACAAATCCACAAAACAAAAACCCCCACACAGCATGCACCTCCACCGTGAAATTATTACTTTCATAAAAGTCCCATAAATACACTGCTCTCTCAGAACTGCTGACATGACAGTGGTGCTGCTTTTTCTGAACTTACGTCTTAAGAAGACGAACTATTTTAAGATGTCAAAATACAGTGTTAACAGATGTCTCTCCCTACCATTCTCAGTGATATCACGCATATGCCATTCACAAGAAAGAAAACTTGTATCAAAGTCCTGCCACTGAAAGCCACTACTCCGAAATCCAGAGCAATCCTAAATGCAACAGTGAAACCTGGCTGTAGCCAGCTGCCTTCCCAATGAACTGCCAGGCAAGGAAACAGCCATGTTCCTGTGGCACGCGCTCAGTGTCCAGCACACTACAACTTGGGGTGTCGGGAGCCAGCCCACAGCTCTGTGTGGAAGTGCCCACCTCCTTCCAGGAAGGTCAGAACGGGTGAAGTCATGGAAACCTTTAACATCTACACCAGCAGGACCAACACAGCGCTGCTGCCTCAGCTCTTTAACACGCAGGTTTTCTCTGCACCAGCCTGCAACAGCTCACCTGTTTAAGTGGGAGAGCCTGCCTGTTCTAGCCAATACCTGTCTCGGGTCACTGCACGATGATAACCAAACACCAGTACTCAATGCGAACAACAAAAGCTGTCATCTTCAGAGTTGTAAGCAGGCAATCTGAAATTCTGACTGACACTCATCTAAACGTTATTATAATTTTGAGCAGTTTTTAGAAAGTGAGAATTTATTAAGTTCAATGTAAAACAACTACACTGCAAATTATTAATCCAGCCCTGAGCTGGAGCATTAGGCAAGTAAAGTCAGCTTGTGAGGACAGTATTAATCCTGGAGTTATGTTTTCCACCAGTGCATTTCTTTGAACACTTGTTACTTAACCTTCCATGAATCTCTACTCTCAAATTTTCACCTCACTAGTGCCAGCTAGAACTCCAAAACACCCAGCTAATATGTCTGGCACCACAACTGAAAACATTCAATACACTCCATCTGAAGCATTTAGATCTAGGATCTCCTCTTGGCCTCAATCAGTTTGTAGATGTCAACTACCCCCCAGAAATGGGCTGTACGACTCTGCATGTACCATCAGTCATAGCCATGACTACTCTGCCACACATTCCACTTAAGATATTTTATTTTTAAGTTAGGCCCACCATTATTTCAGAAGAGACAAGTTCCCTCCTGTTCATTTTACAGAGGAAGGCACACCAGCAAACACATCAGCATTTGATAGGTACCAAGTCCATTTTAATAAGAGAATCCGCAACCCAGAAACCATTAAATCCCCCTTCCCATAACCAGTTGCAGGCAGCTCTCTTGGGAACTCAGAATCTGACTTGCATCCGGAAATGCATCTGCTTTGTAGCATTGTTACTCATTCCTGTCTTGAGCATCCACTTTGACTTCATCCTCTGCAGGTACTGCATGTCACGCTGCTGAGCTGAGATGGCCCCTGCAGGGAGAGAGAAGGAAGAGAGAGGGATCAATGTCTGTCCCAGTGACCTTACAACTTGTATGCAAACCAGCTGATCTGCCCACGTACTTCAGCAGGTACCTACAGGTTTTCCTTGCTATATGGGCACGCTTCTTTCCACTTTTCTCTGGAGAAAGGCCAGTTCCCTCTACAAATACCCATGACTGTGATTAAGGCAAAAGGTTGTTTTGCACTCCATGTGTGATTCTTGTATTTCTAAAGTGGATATAGATCACACCACTGTTCCCCAACCGGAAAAGTATTCTGTCAAAGCATGACTTATGTTACATTATTAAATAGCAAGAGTAGTGGCTTGGACAGGCAGAAACCAAGAAATCTCAGGAAGTCACCAAATATCACAAACAATGGAATGAAAAGTTTGCACAGAAGCTGCACTAGATTTTAGAAACAAACTTCCTGTATCTACTGGGAGGTCAGGAATTAAAATGAACCGAGTGGAAGACAAACTACTGCAGAAACCCCACGTGTAAAGCAAAGTCAACCTCCAGAGTTGTAGAGTGCCGACATCCCAGAGCCTCATCCTCTGCAAAGCCCTCCCATCGTCACTCACCTGCCTGCCCCGTCCAGCCCAAGGCTCGGTACTGCTGCAGCACCCGGCCCACAGCTTTCTTGTTCTTTGCAACAGCCACGGCTCTTGTCGCACCAAAACGCTGCTTGTAGTACCTCATCAAGGAACGGTGGCCCACTCTGGCACCTGTTCACAGGAGGGGACAGCTTATTATCCATCATGAAACAGCTTCTGAAATGGAGCACTCAAGCACGTTGTGAAAACTATGGAAAACCCCTACACTGAAAAATGCTTTTAAAGGGTCCAGAACCTTAAAAATTTTAGGACTATTAGGAACTCAATGTACTTACTGTAAGAGCTACTTGAAGAAAAAACACGAAATGTGCTGTTGTTCAAGAGGGCCTTCGCTCAGATAACAAACATGCAGTTATCAGAAAAGAACATTTTAATTAGTGGAATGAGAAGAGGCAATGCTGTTACAAGTAAACAGTGAAGCCACTTGTTGACATTCAGGAAAACTTGTGTAACTGCAGAGTTGGCAGCACTTTTCAGAATGAAAGGGCTGAGGTCCCCTCATAAAAACCCACCAAACAAACAAAAAAAAAAGCAAGTGAGAATGCTAAATGCTAAACTAGAAAAAGGCTATTTAAATAAATTAATTTACTGAATTAGTTTATTGAATTAGGTAGAAGCTGGCTCTCTACAAAAAACCCCTACACTAGAACCAAAGTTATAGCCTCTCCAAGTTGCACTAGAACAACTACGGAAACTCTTGGAGTATACCGTGAGTGTCACAGGATAAGGAAGAGGTAAAATGGGCAAAGCAACCCACTGCCCCAGTCCACATATCCGTCAATGCTGAAGAAGCTGAACTACTTGGCAGTGGCAATAATGGAAGGTGAGGACATAACCCCAAAGACACTTAAATGCAAAATTACCTTCTCCCTTCCCAAAGGAAAACACAACAATGGCCTATGCTGCAGGTACTGGAGGCAGATACAGAAGTGCAGAGGGTTGTAACACAAACCCTGTGCCTACCTGAAGGAAGGATCAGCTCCATGGTGTCATCATCATAATCCAACTCTTTCTCTGCCAGGTGCTTTCCAGGACCCTCCACATCTTTCCCATCCTCGTGATCAGGGTAACTGCTCCTGTGGAAGAGCAGCAGTACATGGTTTGTACACGGAGAGCAGCCACAGCTATCCAGAAATACCAGACACAGCTACAGCAAGGTACAAACATTGTCATGTTTCACCTGCCTTGGTCCGAGAGTTCCTACCAGCACCACCCTGCCCTGAAGAGAGCCTGGAGACAAGGAACCCCTTTCCTCCACCCTGTTCTGCAACTCAGCAGAAGTTCTACTGCTGCACTCTTTACAGTGACTTCTGGTGAAAAGCCACCGCAGTGCAGGTCACCAGCTCTGCACAGCTACTGAACAAGTGCTCCCAAAAGCTCCACCTGTCACCATAATACGAGGTATTTCTGACCAAAATGGACACAGCTTAAGATAAGTTGCAGGAAGTTCAGCAAGACGCCTCTAAGTCACAGCAGTCCTGCTCAACTGCAGCTACCCAACAAAATTTATGTAAGAAACGCACAGTAGGTGTTAAGTCTACAATTTGCCTAAAAGGTAATGGCAAAGGCAGTTATGCCCTTTTATGGCCTTTGCTGGTGCACTGAAATCTAAATTCAGTAACAGCAAACATACAGAACAGAATTCAAAATGTACTTCGATGTAGGATTGGTAATAATGGTCACAGAAGACAACCAATCATGTTGTTATGCTTACCTAAAAAAGTGGGAAATCAGCAGTGCAAAGTAAGTACTGGAACACAAAACACCACTAAATTTTAAGAATGAATAATAGTTTCTGATGTAATAAATAACTGCCCTTTTGTCTGTCCCCACCTGTATCCCAGTCAAAGAGAAATGTCCTCACCTAAAATCATAGAAATCTGCAAATTCCAAGGCAGCATCTCCATCTGTGAAGAGTTTGCAGTGGCTTTTATCATTCATGTGAGCCTGGACCGCTTCCGTAGAGTAGAAGGATTTCCCCTTTTCATTGCACCAGATGCAGATTTTTCCAATGCCAACTTTCTCTCCTGCAGAAAACATTGGCACTTCTATTGGTCTGAACAAAATCTCCCTGGTCAGTAATTAACATTTCTATGACAAAGCCTTCCCAGCTTGCAGGCAGAGAGACTGAAGAGGAGCCTCGAGCCCTTAATTTCCAGGATAGCCCCGCTGTTCCTATGCCTTGACCACATGGCCCCATCAGGGACATGTCTGTGCATTTAAAAATTTCTTGTGACAAGATATGGGTCATTCAGTATTCTCAATAACAAATTTCCCACTTCCAATACATTTTTCTATCCAATACTCCAAAATTACTCTATTCTCATCCTTATTTTTAGACTTGAAGGAAAGCCTGTGGTCCTGCTCATGATCAAAATACTGACAGCACTCAGACAAAAAAAAGCAACCCAAACCAAAACATTTGGTGTCATATCCACAGGAAAATAAGCACTAACAGAATATAACTATCCTGATAAAAAAAATAAGAGAACATTTAGTCATACCAAGATACTTGATTAGTCCTCTGAGATCCACAAGGTACTCTATGTCTGGAATAAAGAAGCTGTGGATTTTTGTCATATGTGCCACATTTTTTGTGAGAGATCTTGAGTGATGGGAACAGAACAAGCAGTCTGTGACTGGTATGGCCCCAACAGCAGGAATGCTTTCAGCATCTGCCTGTTGTTCCTCCTCCTCCTCTTCTTCTTCCATACTTTCCATCTCTTCATCGGAGCCAACGTCTTCATCAGAATCCATATCTTCCCAGTCTTTTAAAGGAAGTTTTAAAAAAAGATATTCATTTTATACGATTACTTTTCCCAAGCAAAATAAGTCCCAATTAAGTTAGAGAAAGCCACCACAGAAAATATTGCATTTTCTGTTCTTACAGCTAAGTGCCATACAGTCACTTCCAGGTGCAAGAATTTACCATTGACAGTAAAACACATTTCAAGATGCACAGCAAAGCATAAGGTTGCTCATAAAAAACTTTGGCAGATCTGATTCTTTTCCCCCTCCATTTTCTCAACTATTAACACTTTACTGCTGTTTCTAGGCCTTAAATTTAATTCACCACAGCACAAGAACACAAGCATGGCTCACTGAAAACAAGACAACTCTGGCAACATCAGGAAAATACTCATTTCCAGCAGTGAGGGAAAACACACTCCTGCTCACACACTTAAAAGGAAAATTAACATGCAGAAACCTACTGAGATTTTTGCAATACAATTTATGACTAACACATTATTACTAGACAGGTGCAAGCTGGCTTCTTCTTCAGGTGTTAAGATGTATGTTCAGAGGTAAATGCTTTTTCTCCTGTAGAACAGATTCTCTGAACTGCAACTGAAATTTCAAGAGCACAAAACTGCTGTAACAAATGCAGTAATGTGACACACGGGTTTCAGAAGCTGGAATGAGGTTCCACCTCATTCACACTTGCCCCTTTGCTACAGCTCAATCACCCCATTCAACTGCTCCAATAAATGCGCTTGGAGCTCACTGTCAACTACAGCACTGAAAGCACCCAGGTTAAAAATAACCCTTTTCTGGAAATTCTGAACCTCTGATCTTTTCAGCTGTCTGCTTTCCAGGCTGACCTCCAACACAGAGCTGTATTCACAAGAACAGGCCACTGGGGTTGCAACTCTTAAACCAATTTTAACACAGACATCAACATACTGAGAAGCAATGCCACGCGGTCAAGCTAAAGAGCAACATTCTCCCCTGGTCTTGGTGGGCAGAGGGAAACAAAAACAACCACAGTCCCACCTTCCTTCAACAGATCACGAAATGAGTTGGGACAATAGCAAATGATCACAACTGGATTTTTGTTCATTTATTTTTCAGAAGTCGTTTCAAGGCAACACGTTTCATTAGCGTTCTTTAAAGGAAACTTCCTTTGAAATTTTATGTGGGAAATAGTTCATATTTGTGACTATTTATATTCAACCTTTACATGCATTAGTGTCTGTCTGTAAGCTGAACAGCTGGCAGTTCAGACATAACACAGTCCTTGACTGCAAACATAAGCCAACCTTAATTCCTTTGTTAAACTGAAAATTTAATCAACAGCAAGACCTTTTGCGATGGAAAATACTGCACTACTACAGAAGCAGGAGGAAGCTTTTGCTCAAAACATAGCTTACCCCAAGCCATCTTCAGTCAGTGTGTTTACTGCCTTACCTTCTTCATTATCCTCTTCTTCCTCTGCTTGTTGCTTGGCCAGCTTCCTTGCTTGCTGTTCAAACCACTGCAGTCGTGGAGGTATTTCAGGTCGTTCTCTGCTCTGTGACAAGCTGGTGCTTTCCCTGGAAACCGGAGAGCTACTCGCATTACTAGGAGGTAGAGGTGTCTTCTTTGGAGACGAAGATGGCTGGGCTCTGATGGCTTGCTGAATAGCTGTGTTCATTTCATCTTTATTTACGCTCTCTGGGGCCAGCCCCTTTTCCAGGTTTTTCTCATTCAGTATTTTCACCTTCTTGCTGACAGCTTGAACAGCTTTCTTCTCCAGCTCCAGGTGCTTCTTGGACTTCAAGTGATTCTCATAGGCATTAAAGGTGGAGAACCTCTTGCTGCACACTGTGCAGTAAGTGGCAGTGATTTTGTTCTGCTCCTCTGCTACTGCTCTCTGCGCCAGGACTCTCTCTTGGAAATTCTCAGCAGTGACAGGGGGCATGTCAGCAACCTTACGCTTCAGGTTGTACCTGTGCCAGTCGGTTTTGTAGTGGGCACGCTGAATGTCACCATCCTTGAAAGCCACACGACAAGTGATGCAAGTGTAGGTGGCCATTACTAGAAAGTGGGAAAAAATAAAATCACGCTAAAAAATTAAGTAACAGACACAAAAAAGCCCCAACACAACATCCTGACAACCTTCTTGTTAGGCAGTGTTAGATACCCAGTTCTTGCACAGAATTAAATTTATTAAACACCAGCAGCAGCAATGAGAGGAAACTTAAAAATGAAAGACTTTGAGGTTACTTGTATCAGAGCAGCAGTTGAGCATCCCAGCTCTGGATGCAGAACCTGCTGTGCCTGTTGGGAGTGGGATGCAGGAGAGGGCTCCCAGCCACAGCAACAGTATTTCAAAAGCTCTACACTTTTCACTGAAGATCAGTGACTAAGGGTTCTTAACAAGCTCATGTTCTGCCAACTAAGATTTTGAGGAGACCAGCGATTGCTCTGAAATAGGGATGAAACCAGAAAACCTGCTTACAGGCCTATTTTCTATTTTACCCAGCCTTATTAAATGGAAAAAAAAGTTACTGCATTTAAAAATAAAGCCTTCTTAGCTATTTTGGAGCATTGCATGTAGTGTTTGATGACAATTTACCCTGCAGAGCTGTTCATCTGGAGATGCAGTCAGTCATGCCTAGATCTAGCACTTGAAGCCACTGTTAACCCTGGTCTCCCTCCACTTCCCACCATCCAGCTGAGCTGTGTTACTGGGGGTGTGAGAGGACAACTGCAGAGCAGTGACCTGTCACTGATGCTGTCCTTTCCAAATCCATACATTTCCTTCCTTCTCAGTACTTGATGAAACTTAGCTTTTTTTTTTTTCCTTTTTTTTAAACAAAGTTGATGGAATCTCTTGAATGCTCCAAAAGCAAAGAGCAAAAAAAGTGTGATCTGGAGATCACAGAAACCACCCTCATCTTTTAACTGATATACAAAAACTACGGCTTAATCTGGAGAAAAAAGACATAATACATCAGGATGAGGGGGTCTGAAAGAAATAAAACATCTGAAAGCAGATACAGGAAGAGCAGCCCCTCCCAGAAGGTACTAACAGGGAGAGGCAGTGGCAGAAGTCACAAATATCTAGCGTTGAAACACACGTTATGAAACACTCATTCCCTAGAACCACTGGGCTCCTTATTATTGCTTGTGCTATCTGCAGTGTTACAGTGACAGGGGGGATGCAGAAAATAAAGGCCATATTATTTTATCTGAAGTACTATAAGCAATCATTCAGTGTAACAGATGCTTTTTGTGTTTCAGAGAAAAACATATTCTCCACCCACTGAGCGACCCAGTATTCCCTGCGGTGTTCCCCCGCCACCTGCAGCGCTCCCTGGCCCTCTCCCAGCCCAAGCTGCCTTGCTGCCATAAACCACTGACGCAGAGCCACGCTGGCTGTCAGTGACAAACCCCTTGGAGGACTCTGAGGCAGAACACTGTTCTGGTCCATGACGGGCAGGCAGAGGCTACACGCTACATTACCATGGGGGTATTTAAAAACACCCAACCTCCCGCTCCGCCCCACCCAAAAGAAAGCAGCTCAGAAGAAGAGGTGTGTAACTAGGAGAATCTAAAGCCATAAACCTTCACCTCTGACTACTACGTGGAGACGTGTTTACAACTCAAACTGCATAAAGCAGAGAAATCCCGCGTAGCTACACAACACCTTCCCACAACCCGCCCGCATTCTCCCCTCCCATTTTAAGCCACAGGACCGAAGCCCCGACTCCTACCTTGTGTGGGACTCAGCAAAAGGAAACCCCAGGCACTCACAAGCCCGCAGCACAGCCAAGCCCTTCCAGACAAACCGCGGTCTCCCCTCAGGCTCTTTCTCACGGTTGATTTTTAGCTGCCTTCGGTTGGATTTAAACTGCGTCCGTGTCCCTAATCCTGGCACGAGGCAGGTGTTTACTACATGGACAACAAAAAACCGGGCAAAACCTATAGATAAATAAATAGAAATAAAAGAAAACAAGAGATAAGACGGGACGCAGGCGGCAGCCGGGAGGCTCCAGGCCAGGCATGGCCCAGGCCGGGCTCACAGGAAGCCTGCATCCCAAGGGAGCTCAGCCGGCTCGGCCGGGCCGGGCCGGGCCGCGCCACCTCCCCGGAGCCAAGT
>VXAZ01000672.1:733840-749446 GCA_013399875.1 Gymnorhina tibicen
TCCGCCCGAGGGGCTGGGGTCGGGTTTGTGCTCGGTTGGTTGGGTTTTGGGTTTTGTTGTGTTTGTTTGTTTTCACAGAATTAGGCTGCAGAAGATGTCTTAGATGATCGAGTCCAACCTATGGCCGAACACCACCTTGTCAACTAGACATTGGCACCAAGTGCCGCGCCCAGTCCTTCCTGAAACACCTCCAGGGACGGTGACTCCACCACCTCCCTGGGCAGCCCATTCCAGTATCTAATCACTCCTTCTGTGAAGAAATTCTTCCTAATGCCCTACCTAAACCTTCCCTGTTACAGCTTAAGACTGTCTTCTCGTCCTATCACCGGTTACCTGGGAGAAGAGGCTGACCCCCACCCGGCTACAACCTCCTTTCAGGCAGTGCTAGAGAGCGGTAAAGTCACCCCGTTTGTTGTCATAGGGTTTTTTCCATTTCCGGGAGCAAACACACGATGAGATGATGAAAGATAAAAACTAACACATATTTATTAAAACAATCAATATAATAGTTCCATGTTTACAAAACAGTGATCGGGCAGGTAAAGTGCTGCAGAATACTTAAATACGGACATTTTGTAATTCTCCAGTTTCTGGTTGCCCGGGTGGGGGTTACTCACAGACTGCGACGCCGCTCATATGCTGAGAAAAGACATGGAGACCACAGGGACTTTGTTCAGAAGGCTGGGACAGCCCAGAAAAAGTGCAGAACAAACACAGAACAAGTCGAACGAGTATCTCTTCAGATCCTGTTACTTTGGGTTACAATTATTTAACCTCCTCTGCATAGAATAGTATTTTTTTCCACTAACAGAAGAATGGTCAGTAGGTGTGTGGTACGTACACATGGAAACCCCGTGTGCTGGAAACGGGTGGTTTTGCACTAGATTTGACACACCTAGGGCCACCCATCAGATGGTGATCCTGCCACTCACGTGTACTGACACAAGGGGGAATTTTCCGAGTACAAAAGAGTGACCTGCATCCCTGCCCTGACATAGGTCGTTTTCTTCCATCAGGATGCGTGAAGAAGCCACTGCAAGGCACAGGAGGGTGAGCCCTTTACTGCCAGGTAAGAGCACACACACAACACAAGCAGTACTGATCCCAGGGCAGGATACCTCATGGCACAGGCTCACACCATGCCCTCTACACTGCCCGTGTGCCTTTTGACTGGAAATCGCACGCAAGCAGGCTTTCCATGGAAAAACTGCATGTTTCAGAGCTATGTACTGCCTTATACCCGCTTGCCTGTCTTCCTGCCCATGCATCTTGTTTGAAGGATGGGAAGGTGACGACAATGCCCGGCAAGAAAGACGCTGTGGACCATTGTGACAGGAATTTTTAAGGAACTGCTATTTTGTGGCTGCTGCTATAATACAGCAAATTGAAGTTTTCTCAAGGGATTTCCAACTGAAGGCAGTGTGGAAGGGATCCAGAAAGGAGAGAAACATTTTCTTTACATTTTGCGGGTGAACTGCTGGCAGTGGAATGTATTGTGTCCAAACAAAGTGTTTCTTACATGTGGTTGTGTGGGAGGGAAGAGATTATTTCCTGCAGAAAATTAGACATCTTTTCACTACCTGAGGAAGACTATTAAATGTTACATCCTTCCCATTACACAGTATTTAGGGGCTTGAATGTAATTGACTACCAGGACAGCAGAAAAAAAAAATTTCTAAAGACACTCAGATAAGCAACTATATCCCTAACTTTAATAGTTTACTTGTTCAAGTTTTGGTTGTTTTTTTCTTTCTGAAAAAAATAATTGAGACTTGTACTGGAGAAAAATCGATCTATTTACCTATCTTGAAACCAGAAAATGGGTAATTTACAAAAAGTCTGAGAAACTCCTCCAACTGCATTTCCTTCTGACCTAATCTATTTTTCTAGAAGAGTGCCCCTGTGTTACATACTTTTATAACCACAAGTATTCTTCATAAAACAACAATAAAGTGCACGCTGTTACAATGCCACCATTGACAGCCAGCTAGTCTGTCCTGCCAATCTGCTCCAGAAAAGCCTGTGAAGGACTGCTCCCTTCCCTCCCGCCTCTCCCTGTTCCGCAGCCTGTTTCCCCTTCTGGCACCAGTACTCCTGGACAAGGACACACACAGTTGTTTGGGTGTCCTGCAAAGTTTCATCAGCAACTTGGATTTGTACTCTTTTAACTGTACAGATTGTCCTAAACATGCGGCAAGGAAATGAGGCTTTTAAGTCATCTGAGAACTTTTAAAACTCACTGATTTTCCAACAAAAGCTTCTTTTAATTTTGGTTGGGTGTTTGGTTTTTTGTTTATTTGTTTTTTTTCCCAAATGAGAAGAACAGGCTGGTGAAAGCTAAAGAAGAAACTTCGCAACCAATGCTGTGGAAGTGATGTGGGCCATGTTTTCTAATGATTTCCAGAAACTCAGGTGTTGAGATATTGTAATTTTGAAAGCTGCATCTTGTGGGATCTATATCCAGCATCCACTTATTTCATAATGAATTTGATAATGAAGGCACAGGCTTACCCTTTTACTGGTAAAGGACAGCAAACACGGTCAATATGCATTACTGACAGAAGAAGCACATGCAACTATAAAGCTAGTGTCAAAAAATCTCAGCATCCTTTCTTTTGCTATGCTCTTTTTGGCCACCTGCCTATTCTTCCACCTCAAAAGAAAAAAAAAAATACAAAATGAAGTTAATTTCAAACAGAGGTTTACCTACACATATATGTTAGTGGAAGATTTTTATCATCTGTTGCTGTACTTTTTGAGGGTCCAAGATGACAGTATTCACCTCTTCAATTGCCAGTAAATGGAAATTTACTCGAGCAGTAGTAGCAGCTGACATGGTCCCTCAACTTCACTAATGGTTTACATCACATTAAAAAAACTAGTTTTACTTCTTGCTATTTTGGATTACTATTGCTTGGTATTGCAGTGCAGTTTTGTCACAGGTGAACAAAAAAGCCCTAGAAAAATAAGTTACCTGCTTGAGATCCCATGCCACTCACTCAGCATGTGTGGACTTTAAACTGGCAAATAATTTAAACAAATTCTTCTCTGTTTTAAATTACATGCCAAGAAGAAGATTCTGAGTGTCTTCTCTAGCAACTGACCTCACCAAATACTTTAAGTATCTTAAAATATTCAGCTTGCAACGCAACTTTTGTTGCAAGTGGAAGCAGCTATCATGGAAAAAAAAGCCAAACCAAAACCTACAGAATCTCAAATTAAGGAAGTGGCACCTAAAAAGCCTTTATGGTTTTTTTTTAACCACTAATCTCTACTCCAAACAATAACTACCCTCACCTGCTCCCAAAAAGGTTCTTCAGTTTACACAATATTAACTTTTAAAAATAAAAATTCATTGGCTGACTTCACATGGGCAATACTGCCAAGGACCAGACTCCATCAAGGAACACAGCAGGTGGTCAGTCATATAACATGCCACTTTACAACTCTACAAGCCCATAACAGCAAAAAACTTGGAAATGCATCACCATATCCAAAATAATTCAAAGGCTTTAAGTACGAAATCAAGGGGTTTTTACAGTGTTGCACACATATTTAAACTTGAGTTGTGCCGGTTAATGTGTTTTATATATAGTAGATGCACTACACATAATGCTAACTGCAGGGATCCGTACTTTTTGGTAGGATTGAAGGAGGTGAGATGTAGTTATAATCTCACTGCAGTCCTCTGATAACTTGCCCTTACAATATGAGTCATTAATTGTATTACATGATTGGAAAACTAGAGTAAATAAACTGTCAATATTGAAAATTTGGCTCAGGACCCCAAAATAAATGGTTGGCAAAAAAGATAAAAGAAACCTCTCCCCCAACTGTTTTGAACAACTGACTTCCACCACGCATCTGCAACCAAACAGTGGATAGATAATTCATTTCCATGCTATTACATTGAGGTATAACTACCAGAAACATTAAACTATCAGTATTAGCTGATATTTATCCAGTTAATTCACTCTGCATAAGGGAAATTATTACAACACATCTAAAGGGATAGTTAAAGCTTACAGCTCAGAATTTTCTTCTCTCTCCTTTTTTTTTCTTTTTTTTTTTTTTTGCATTTGATGGTATTTTTTTTTTGTTTTATGTTTAATTTCTTCTGTGTAACCAGCTGTAGCTTCCAGGTTAATGACTTCCAAGCAGATTTGAAAGGAAGCCTGAAGACTTTTTCTTTTCCTGGGATTCTGCTTCTTGGCCTTGTGAAAGTCCCAATTCTTTCTCGATCTGCTCTAGCTCAGACTGGTCAAGCAGTTCGAAATCATCAGCTTCCTCTGTGTCTGTCTCCTCGCTCAAACTCGGCGCTGCCTGTGAGGGAACTTGCTGTAGGGACTGCAGCTGGTCTTTGATGGCAGCAGACACCGCAGCCGTGATGACATCGCCAGCAATTCCACTCATTAAATTAAAGGTTTGGTCACTGGTCAAAGGCAAGGACAACCCTGCAGTGGATGGTCTCTCTTTACTCTGTCTGGAAGCGTGATCCACCTTGACATCTGTTTGCTCTTTCCTTCGTTTTTGCTGGGTGGGCAAACCGATGCTTGAGTCATCATCATCATTTGTGCCGGCACCGTTTTCTAAAGAGGGGAACTCTAAAAGATCTCTAGCAAAAGCTTCTTCATGATCACTAGGTCGGTCAAAATCTATTACAGGGTTAACAGAAGAAAACAGCGTTAGCACTCACAAAAGGTTTCCCAAAAAGACAGCTACATGTAAAAATAAAATTAGTAAGTGTTCCTTTGAATTCATTTACTAATCCATACTCTAGTAGTTCTCTACTAGAAGAAGCATTATGTGACATCTAAAACAAAATGGTTTTGAGGTCATAAATCTAGAACCACAAATCAACTGGTATCAACCTAACTATTTGAACAAAATAAATTTTTAAAGATAACTTTTTTTGGTATCTATCTGTAATGAAAGAACCTATGCGAATCTTCAGCACAGCTATTTCTAAATATACCAACCACATAAAGTCCTAAAATTTATAAAATCTGTTTTCCTTCATGATATATTTAAAATACAAATACATAAGCATGTAAGGATGTGTCACGAGCTTTTAACATGCATATGGAGTAATAAAAAAGAATGTTTATCTGTTTAAATAAAGACGTAAAACCAATGTAAAGACTTTATTTGTTTTTCCTGTCTTAGCTAATGCTTTTATTAAAAAGGAAACAGAAAATGGAAACTCTACAGGTGATCAGAATTGTTTCATGTTTTCAAGAGGATAAAAAACAGGATGTAATCAAATAAAACATTGAATTTTAATGGCTGCATTAATGAATGACACAATATTTATCATTAGAAATGTGTAAAACATACCGTGGAGTACATGGCCTGTGGAAGCGGCCTAAATAAGCACAAGGGAATACTTTCATCAAGTATTTGAATGAGAAGGTAAAACATAATGAGTTTGAACTTACTTCTATGAAAACAAGCAATAGGAGCTTGTTGTAGGAGCATTCATAAGGGTTAAGGAAATAAATCCTAAAAATGACTCATATGTCATTTTCTCCATTTTCTTTAGGAAAGGCTGGGAAGGTGAGGAGGAAGGGTTGCGCTGTATGCAGAGTGGTGGCTCAAATGCATAGAGCTTTGACAGGAGATGAGCCAGTCCTTGGATGCATCCCATTTGGTCTTGCACTTCTGTGTATGTCCCATTTGCTGAAATGCTCCATGGGGAAGAAGAGTTGATGGTGTTTATTTTTCACTTAGCAAGGCTTTGAATACAGTTGCCCACATGATCCTTACAGCCAAGCTGGTGAGCGAACAGTGTAAGGGAACTGTAAAGGTGGGTGGGAAAGTGGCTGGACTGCCAGGGTTAAAGGCTTCATCAGCGACACAAGGTGCAGCTGGAGGCTGGTTATTAGTGTCTATCACAGGGACTGAAACCAGCACTGGTCAAGGTTTTTATTAATGACTTGGATGACAGGATGGAGTGCACTCTGCAAGTTCATGGGCAGAAAGGAACTGCTGTGGGGCAGGCGTATTTGATATTCTGGAGGTCAGGATGCCTTCAGAGGGACCTCAGCAGGCTGTAGAAAGGAACAGGCTGGAAGGAACATCATGACATTCAACAAAAGCAGATGTGAAGTCCTCCCTCTGGGATGGAATAACCTGTGCAGCAGTACAGGCTGGGGGCAACAAGACAGTAAGCAGCTTTCCAGACAAAGATCTGTGGGCAGCAAGTCAGTGGTACGCCCTTGCAGCAAGGAAGGCTGACCACACACTGAGCTGTAGTAGCAAAATTGAAGGCAGAAAGTCAGTGGAAGGGATTTTCCTCCTCTATTCAGCAACTGAGAGTGCACACTGAAGTACTTTGCCCAGTTGTGACCTCTCCAGTTCTAGACAGACAATAGCATACAGGACTGAGTCCCCTGGAGGGCCAGCATGGTTATTTAGGGGGCTAGAGAACAGGATGTATGTAGATGCTGAGAGAATGGGCCTCGTTCGGCCCCAAGAGAAAGTGGCAAAGGGGGAATCAGTTTAACTACTGAATGGGAAGGTAGAGAGAAGATGGGCCTGACTCTTCTATAAAGTGCACAGTGAAAGGATCAGAGTAAACTGACACAAACTGGAACATGGGAAATTTTGACTCACTATAAGAAAAAAAGTGTTTCATCATGAGGGAAAGCAAATATTGAAAAAGGCTTTCCAGGGAAGTTGCTGGATCTCTACCACTGGAGGTGTTCAGAATTCAAATGGTCACAGCCCTGAGAAACTTCATAAAACTTTAATGAACAACTCCGAACCTGCTTTGGATAGGAAGATAGATGAGATGAGTGACAATTGCTCTTTACAACTGTGATCATATAATGCTGTCTATTTACAACTTGAAATACTAGGAAAATAATTTAAATTATTAATTTGGCCTGTAGTATCATCCTGCTTGTCATTTATAGTGAACTTTTCCTAGAAGAAATGCAAGATGAGCAGAGCAACAGATCCACAGTAAGACTACACCAAACTACTGTTGTCCTTAATCTTTATTCCCACAAAGTATTTACTGATAGCTTGGTCTGTAAAAAGTAAGAAATTTTTCTGGGCAAGATTAAGGCAAGTGCTTGAGAATCTTTTCCTAGTCTAAGTCTTCATAGGCTTATTGCTGGCTGTCTTCATTTCTAGTAGTAAAACTTAATAATACTTTCTTTAACTGGCTGTTTAACAAGTCAGAGTATCCACTGTTTCTTCCTCAGCTTTTATTTGCTTAGCATACCCACAAAAGCATTGGTAATAACTTAAAAGGTTTACTTGCTTAAAAGGTTTGGTAGAAGAGAGTGCTACATCTGGCACTTACTGAATGTGTTGGTTTTACCCAGCACTACTTATTTATTTAGACACTTCCTGATGTACTTTAACATTTTTAAGATGAGGACATTCTTATACAAGATGTATCCAAACCTATACAAAACACTATGATTAAGCTTAAATTCATTTCAGAAGGAAAAGTAACAACACCAAAACCTTCTGTCCTCAAATTGTCTAATCATTTTGAGGTAACCTGCATGACTGGAATCCACTGATGACGCAGATGAAGCTGTTACATACCGTCAGATGTGTCTGTCTGCGGAGAATACCCCTCGGATAGGTTAAAGGTCCCATTATCGGTCCAGGATACTTCTGAGACATCTGTGTCAGACACTGACAGCTCTTTGGCAACAATTGCAGGACTAACCTACACAGAAAACAGTCCCATACATGATAGTCTTATACTCAAAAAAATCACAGTACAGAAAGCCAATGCTTAGAGACTGAAAAAAATCCCTCTTGTATGTCATAGCAACATAAATCACCTCCTATTTAAGCTTTAATTGTAGAAACATGAAAATAGTATACAATGCTCAGAAGTGAAGCATCCCTCTTTGTAATAAATAAAAGCTGTATTATACTAAAGAAGCATAGAAAATTCCAGTTATTCATTCTGAAAGTAATCCTACTGTCATGAAAGCAAGATGAGCCTGCAAATACAAAATGTATTTGCATAATGTAATGAAATGGACCAGAAAAACCAGCCCAATATCTATAAGACCGTCAAAAATTAGCTGAACAAAAAAAATCATTATCCTTTACCAATTTATTCAACAATATTCAGTTATGTCAGCTACAAATTTTTATCTCATGGGATATATTTTTTTGGAGTTTTTTTTCCACAGCAGAAAACCACCTTCAAAGCAATCACTGTGAAAGTCAGGCTTTATACACTACTGATCAACTACTGCAATTCCTACTAAGATGAATTTTTTTGTATCAACCAGTATTCTGATTATAACAGAAAAACCTTTGCCATACAGTAATTTAGAATACTAGGAGAAAAATGAGGTATTTGAGTGTTCTCATACATATCTAGAAAGATTTTCTAGATAATATACCTATTTGCACCATGATTGAAAATTATTAGACAAGTGATTACAAAAATATCTGACAAATTACATAGGTTTTCTATTAATGTTTTCCTTTTGTTTTTTAATTTGATAAAAATCAACTACAGTTTCACTGTTGCAAATAAAAGTAACCACCTTTGCTATTAAATTCTAATGTAATCATTCTACAGCCAATACAAAATAAACACATTCTTAGCTCAGTAGGCCAAAGAAACCATTACCTTGAAGGCCAGAAGTCACAAATACAGTAGGTTAATTAGTATAAGGCTAAAGGTGGAGACAATGAATCACTTCTAAAGCATACTGCTTAGTTCAGGAACACAGCCTCCTAGGGAGGTTAAAGTCTTCCACAGAAGAACAGAGACAGCAATCTAGATAGTCTCCCATTATCTATATAGATTTTAAAAGCAAGACAGGGCTGACTGAAAAAAAGTCACCTTAGGACACAGAGCTGATATGTCTAATTCACTGTCATCTTCTGTGGGTTTTGTTTTTGCTGTTTCTGAAAGAAAAAAGATATATTTTTTATCCTACTCATGACAATGGATTTCCAGGTTCAGTGTGCGTTCTCTGTCACCCAGCTTGTGCAGCACAATAACCTTCCACCTGCTGACACAGCACAGTACTATGCTACCAGGGACACAAGCCTGACTGAGAGACTGGCTGCTTATCAAAATACAGCAACCAAAGTGGGAGAGAGAAAGTTATTGTGAATACATTCCAATAGATCTATTTACCTGCACTGTGCTTCCTTCAGGAATCTCTGTTGCTCACCATAATGTCATCTGCCCTGGCAATTTATATCTCTCTTTTAGACTGCACTGCTGGTACACTGCACAGGTGTAATGTGTTGTTAGACCAGGCTGTGTAGTTATCCCACCACATTACTTTTACATGAGAACATGCAATTTTCTTGATAATTGCATGTAATCCTCATTCACAAACCCCTTCTTCTACCAGCACCCAGCTACCCTGCATTCACAGTCATATGCAAATATGCATACAAAGCATCCTCTGAAGTCTGGCAGAATGTTGCTCTTACAGATAAGTGGAGATACAAATTTTGCCTCCTCTGTCTGAGAATCTTTTAAACCAATATAAAATGAAAAACACAGTTATAGTGTTCTTGGTTGCTTATTGCAACTTGCTTTTTCCTCTCTTGTGCCAGCACAAGGGTTTGTGAATCCATGTGGTGAATCCAAGGGGCAAAGCAAGGTAGGGAACTTGTCTGGGTTAAATTAAACTGGAGGACGAGATGCAGGAAAGAATGCATCTAACCTCAACCATTTTCCCAGTGCTGGCTTGTGAAGTTTATTAAACTGTAGTCTGATCTTTTTCTCTGCCAGTTTCACTTAAAAACCGAACAAGTAGAATAATGCATGACAGAAAATTTCCAATGCATTTTACTTATTTCCAATAACTATCACATTACATGTAAGGGAAGGGGAAAAGACACATGGTGGTTCTCCGTGGGTCTAGGAACAGCACACTGTATGATGAAAGGTTAAAAGAAATGCATTTTTTAAAGCAGATATTAAATCTACGGATGTAGCACTAATTAAAAAGGGTAGGCTACCTGCAAGTAGTGTGACTACACTACAAAGGTTTAATTACCAAAACTGGAGTACGCACAAAAACAAACTAAAGATAATATTGGTCATATACATATTTTTCTTGAAATAGCTTTATTGCTGAAAATTTAAAAGTTTCCAGTATTAGAAAGATTTCAGGTGAGATATGTGAGATTTTGTTTTAAATTGGTTTCTCCCCTTTCCACCTAAAATCTTTGATTAATTTGTAGCTGTTATCCTGTGGCAATTCTTATATGCTTATTGAGTATTTGGAGAAGAAAACAAATTCTTCTTGCTGGAGGGAGTGAAACCAAGGTGGATTTAGATACAGGAACAGAATTTGATCTCTTACTGAAAATTCTGTTATGTACTTATTTTGAGACTCTTGAGTGAGTCTCTCTCCTGGGCAAGTTTGCCTTATCTAAACAGAGACAAGCATTGCAAGCTTAAAACAAGTCGTTTTTTCCTGAAAACGTGTAAGCAGTACATCTAATCACATACAAAGAGCTTGCCTTGTTTCTTCCCATGAAGTCATAATTTTTTTTATCTCATACCCAGACATTTAACATACATTGTCACTCCTTATAAAGTTAATAACAGTAGCCAGGTTCAAAGCAAGAAGTATCTCTACAGTTGGCTCCTCAGGACAAACCAAACTGTCTGCAAGGTGAATAAAATGCTCTGCATACAGAAACACATTACTTGGGACTATAATTAATTACTCACCAGATCGCTCTTTTTTCTTCTGGTTGATATATTCCACTATTCCAAAATCTATTTTCATCATAACAGCCTTTATTTTGCTGCACAGTTTCTGTCCAAATTCATTGCACTTAAGGAAGGGACATAAAAAGGCACACAATACTGTGATAAAAATGAAGACAGAGAAAAAAATTATATTGAAATATTGCTGTACAAGAAGCCACTCAACAAAGCTTAAACAATGCCTTTGCATAAGATAGCTACTAAGCATAAGATAATTACTGATTTTACGTAATACAGTTAGTTTTACATAAAAATGCCCTGTGAAATGCCCATGTCAGACACTTTTAAGGTCAAATCCAGTTTTCAGGAGCCATTCCTACTCATCACAGAAAATACGATTATATTCATATCAATTGACATCTTTTTTACTATCAGTAAGACGTGATTTATGGTCATTATAACATTTATCATTACCTTGACTTAGCCTGATTTTGATATCTTGACCTGACAAACATGACTATGCAACATTGCGCCAGAATCAACACACTGAAAAAACTTGTAAGCTGACTTCCATACGACAAAAAAAAAAGAGTAAAAATTTTCTTCTTTATATCTAATCTAAATTGACCCTCCTTCAGTTTAAAACCATTACCCCTTGTGCTATTGCAACAAGCACTGCTCAAATGTTTATCCCCTGCTTTCTTATCTCCCCAGAGCATTCTCTTCTCCAGGCTGAACATCCCCAACTCCCTCAGCCTGTCTTCGTAGGAGAGGTGCTCCAGCCCTCTGAGCATCTCCATGTCCTTCCTTTGGACTCAACTGTCCTTCCTGTGCTGGGGACCCCCAGGACTCCAGGTGGGCTCTCACCAGAGCAGAGCAGAGGGGCAGAATTCCCTCCCTCCCCTGCTGCCCACGCTGCTTTGGATGCAGCCCAGGACACATTTGGCTTTCTGGGCTGTGAGTGCACATTGCTGGGTCATGTCCAGCCTCTCATCCACCAGCACCCCCAAGTCCTTCTCGGCAGGGCTGCTCTGATCAGTTCATCCCCAGCCTGAGTTGGTACCGGGGGCTGCCCAGACCCAGGTGCAGCAGCACCTTGCACTTGGTCTTGTTAAACCTCATGAGATTCCCATGCTTCTCGAGCTTGTCCAGGTCCCTCTGGATGGCATCCTGTCCCTCAGACTTGGCAACTGCACCACAGAGATTGGTGTCTTCTGCAAACTTGCATGTGTGTGTAAACAGATATATAAATAAATAAATAAAGAAATACTTGCTGTACAGAGACCAAATAATGAACAATGCACACATACACAAATCATGACTGAAAAAGAGACCATACTTACACAAGACATAGGAGAGGACAACTCCAGGAATGTAACTTCCCAAGACAGTGAAAAATGTACATATGCTGCAGACTAGTAGGCAAAACTGGCAAAAACATTAAAAGTCACCATTAACACTTTCACTTAAACGATGAGATCATTTTGCAAAAGAAAGATGTTGCATGCTAGAAATCTAGAATGCAGGGCAAAATTGAAGTTTGTTTTTTAAAACTGGGAAATACTTTTAACAATTCTGGTGAAAATAAGCATCAAACATTCCATTTTGGATAATTAGGATGCATCCCCTCTTCTATCATAAAAACATACTATTTTTATTCATTTACTGTAAAGCTTTAACGAGCTCATGTTTATTGCTAAAATTACTAGAAATTACACCCTCATTGCATGAAAAAAGACTGGACAGTTTATATGCAGGAAAAAACCCAACTCACTAATTGCAATGTTACAAGGCATATTTGCTGCGTGCGTACAAAAGCAAAACATCCTTCCCCTAGCTACAGCTCTCTCCCCTGTTGTGTTGCTTTGTGAAACTCTTTTCTCTCATATGCTGGCAAGCAATCTCTTGACGCTTCTTGGCTACTCTAGCACCCCTGTTAACGACAAGACTGAGCCGAATTTTCAATATAAAATTTGAGATTTGGCCTTTGTGGTGTCTGAGACATAACAGTGCATCTTTCACAACTGCACAGTGCTGAGTACACAACGGATCTGTTGAAAGTTTCCAGAAAGGATCCACTTGCTTTTGGAGCTGCAATAAAATGGTTTATTCAAAGAAGTTTTGCACACAGCATTACTGCCTAATTTGCTTCTAATTGTAGCAGTAAAATGACATAGCTTAGAGAATGAGGTCAGGGAAAAGAAGGGACAACATGCTATCAAAATTAGCTTTTCTAAACCGGTATTAGCTGTCTCTTAACATGCAGTTACTGTCATGTTACCACATTACTGATACCGCATTTCCTTGCTTCACTATAAACTTACTTGTTTTAAATATAACTTTACTGTCCAAACATACAGCTGCTCTTTATATAATTTATTCATTTTTTCTAGAGGTATTTCATCCTGTTTCTCATCTGTATTTTCAGTCTACACTGCTAATATTTGAGTGTGGTACTACATACTTTCTATTTGCTAATTCTGAATGGCCTGTTTTCAGGAAAGGTATTCTGGCAAAATGAAGAGAGATTTAAAGAGAAAAAGCCTCATAGTCTTCTTTTAACTTGTATTTAGCAATACAAATATAAAAATGTAATCTACTATTATCATAATATACTTCTACATTATTTATATTTTTCTTTGGAAAAAAAACCCTGCTTCACTTTTGAGTAGAAGTAAATAATGATATTCTTCCTAGTTGGAGGGAAAAAAAGCCTTGCTCTTGCTTGCTTCGTCATGAACTGGGTTCTCCAGCTCAGTCTTTCCAGTAAAAAAAGGGAAAATCACCAACTATAAGCGTATAGAAAAAAAATTATCACAATAAAGTATAAGGAACTCTCTTCATGCAGCTATTCCTGAAAATGAGTTATTTGAGAAAAAAACTCCATGCTTATGTCTAGGAACATGCCTATTTACTTCTTTGCTTTTGCAAGTTTTTATGAAATTCTGATGTTATAGATTTCCTTTAAAAAGTCCATGGAATAACTGGTGAAGTTCCAACAGCTATAAGGGGATGGAGTGCATTGCTATAAACTTCACTGTCAACAGCATTTTTCACTGACTACCTACCCATATTCTTCACAGCAAAAAAAAAAGTTAGCCAAAACTCATGACTGAATGTATCAGAATGCACATTTTCTTTTTTTTTTTTTTTGCTTGCTCACTTTTTTTATAAATCTATCTCACCTTTTTCTTAAACCATATAGAACTGTTAATCTTACTGGGGAGTGCTTACCTTGCCAGGGTTTTGTTCCTTAAAGTGGGACATTTCTTGAAGAAATACAAATAAATTCATCAGTGCTTCTGAAATGCACTGATTTATTCTGGGTCTGTAGTCTTGACTGGAATCCGTGACTTTCCAGCTGAGTAAAACAAACAAAAATACCCAACTTTGTTTACAGCTCATATGAAAGTTGAAACTGTTTGAAAACATCATGTTGTAAAGCCATAGCCTCTGGCAATCCAGTGGCTGCTGCTATGCTAGAGACACCTGTGCTTGTTTCTATGTATTTTATATAGAGCTAATTTGATCTTTTTAACTAAAAAACATTAATCTGTTCAGTAGTAGCAGTTTTCAGTCCATACAAAAATTACTGCTTATTCATTCTGGTCATATGAAGACATTGAGTTCAAGGCACAGTTGTCATCTAAATCAAGCAACTCACCTCAGACTTGTTTTTTAATAATGTTTTCTCTTTAAAAAATATACCACAGTACTTTTCATTGCCACAAGATGGCCATACATATTAATAAATGTCATTTTATGCATATAATCCTTGTGCTTTTTCTTTTCTACTTTTTATTTTGTTCTGCAAACTGTGATGATGAAATTGCTACCCAACCTAGAAAAAAAGAAACTGCTCTTGAAGTCTTGCTGTTTACATTCATTTTCCTACTGAATTTTAGTTTCTCTGTTATACTGAAAGGATTGTTTCTAAAGCTTATCTTCTGACTGTTCAGTACTTTTAATAAAGTAATAACCCCCTCAAAAAACCTGTACCAAAGAATTTGCTGAAAACCATGAGAAAGCATATGTGTCTACCACATTTGGGGCTGATCAGTTTATCCAACATTGACCTTAAATGGTCACATCATATACCTTTGTGGAGTAAACAAAACATCTACAACAAAGCTGTTTTATGAAACAACAAATAATAGTAAAGACATACACAGGCCAGTCAATGTCAAATCAAACTGGTACAAAGAATGGACGAACCACCGTGCAAACACTGAGAATCTGAAGTGAATTCCACACCAACTTTATTGAGTCACCTTTCGCATAATGCACTGCTGAGTGCAGACAGCTTCGATCTCAGTGAATGCAAGCCAGCCATGAGCAACTCTGGTCATTTTACTGAGATGTATAACCCATTGTATGTCTAATCCATCACTGCCTTAATAATAAACATTTTGTCACAGGTGGATTGAATTACAAGATAAATAAGAATTACATTACGAAAAAATGACTGTACAACGGCCGGTGCACAGCCATAAGGGGACACACACACGGTCAGATCAAATTCCCAGCTCCTATCAGCTACACCGTCTCCGCAGCCTCATGTTCGTAAAAAGGCACAATTTCGGTCAAAAATGGTCCGCGGGGACCCTTCCCTGCCTCCCGGCTGTCCTCGTTGGCCACGAGGTGGTGGCACAGCCGCGCGGGGACCAGCCAGGGACGGGCGCGGCGCGGGGGACACAGCCCCACTGCCCGACAGTGACACAGCCCCACTGCCCGACAGTGACACAGCCGCACTGCCCGGAGGGGACACAGCCCCACTGCCCGGTGGGGACACAGCCGCACTGCCCGACAGTGACACAGCCGCACTGCCCGACAGTGACACAGCCCCACTGCCCGGAGGGGACACAGCCGCACTGCCCGGAGGGGACACAGCCGCACTGCCCGGAGGGGACACAGCCGCACTGCCCGATGGTGAC
>VXAZ01000672.1:749911-801023 GCA_013399875.1 Gymnorhina tibicen
CCCGACAGTGACACAGCCGCACTGCCCGGAGGGGACACAGCCCCACTGCCCGGTGGTGACACAGCCGCACCGCCCGACAGTGACACAGCCGCACTGCCCGACAGTGACACAGCCCCACTGCCCGGTGGTGACACAGCCCCACTGCCCGACAGTGACACAGCCCCACTGCCCGACAGTGACACAGCCCCACTACCCGACAGTGACACAGCCGCACTGCCCGGAGGGGACACAGCCCCACTGCCCGGTGGTGACACAGCCCCACTGCCCGACGGTGACACAGCCCCACTGCCCGGAGGGGACACAGCCGCACTGCCCGGCGGTGACACAGCCCCACTGCCCGGAGGGGACACAGCCGCACTGCCCGACAGTGACACAGCCCCACTGCCCGGAGGGGACACAGCCGCACTGCCCGAAGGGGACTCAGCCGCACTGCCCGGAGGGGACACAGCCGCACTGTGATTTCCTCTTTTGTTACCACATAGTCAGGGTGAGGGGTTTTTCCCCTCCCCTTTGAGAAACAAACCAATGAACTATTTAAAACAGTGCACGTGAAATACATAGGATAATACATAGGTGTCTTGGACTAGGTGACTTTTGCAATTTCCCAGGCATGCAAGGCACTAAATGCAGCTATTTGCCCTGGACAGAGGATGTAAATGAAACCATAATGTAACTCACAGAGATCACTGCAGAAACCCAGCTGGCAGGATGAGCAATGTTACACAGAACTCTCTGTCTGCATCCCACTCACAGTAGAGATTTCAATTTCCATCATCTCTGTTAATTAGCGGCTTCAAAAAAGTATTATGCAAGGGTTTTGGCCTACGGGAACTGCAATTTCTAAGGATAGGCTACTCCTCCTAAAGAAACACTGCTTCCAGCTTTTGTAAACCATTCTACAGCATTAATAATAAGCATTTTAAGAGCTGCCCACTTATTCCAGTACTGAAAACTACTATTATGACAGTGTTTTGAATAACAAAATCCTTTTACAGACTTTTATTCCTACCCTTTATTTAAAATTGTTGACAATCAAAATAGAACTTTGTGGAAGCACAAAGCAAAAATGAACAGGCCTGATGCCTGTTATCAAATTAGAGCTTTGAAATACCTAGGACAATTGTAGCTACTCACTTTAATAATTTTAAGCTAATAGCAAAAAAGCGGAGAAGGGGAAAGATGAAAGCATAAAGTACAATAAAAATACGAACTATTTTCGGGTATATGCTAACCTCTAATATGAAGACAATATAGATTAAAGAGGAGGAGATGTAACAAGGCACAATGGGATAGCTAGTAACAATTCAAAATAAAATGCGAATTATGAAGAAAAAGTGCACATTTGCAGGGAAAGTTCTCCGCAGTTGCTTTGCTTGGTTGCTAGTGATGCTTTCTTTAGCCAAGTTGTTGAAAGCATGAGCTGCAGTGCAGATAACATGTATTGCTATATGCTGTGGCCACATGCGGTCCACATATGGTGCATGGACAAGAACACAAGCAAGAGGAGTGGATGGTACAGGTGAAATTTGCTTCAAAACTTTGCAAACCCACTACTGAGCTCCACAAAACAGTGCTTGGCAGTTGCTTCTAGGCCACAAGAAATCGTTAAGACACCTTTGTCAGTTCTACAATAGCTGCAATTTTCTATTTTACAAGGAACACCAGGGACTATTTTGAAGCCTGATCTTAGGCAATTAGAGGTGTAAGAAAGTCAGCTTGCTGATCTTCAGCGTGACAACCAGATGCACATGCTGCCTCTTCTTGTTCACACCTGCCAACAACTACCAGCCTTGGTGATGTCTACCTTTCCTGTCTTTTTACCCTGAGCCCACTTAAATGGCAGCGTTACCCACAGTCCAGAGGGTTGGAACAAGGGAGAAGCAACAGATCCTGGTGAAGGGGGAGTGAGGAAGAAAGGAGGTACATCATGTAGTTGTATGTACAACATATAACATATGCACACAAAGACAGAGAGGTTGTGTCACGGCCCTGCAAAAACAGAGATAACTATTACGCCTGCATTAGATCAAAAGGAAACGGGCACACAATGAGGCATACTCCAGAGAAATTAATTTTCCAGTGATCACATTTAAAGATGAAAAGGGAAAAAGAAGACACGTGAAGTGACGTAGATGATGAAAGTGGAGTGCCTGACTATGACATAAGTCAACCAAGAATATAAAAACTATTTTAGCATAATATTAGCGGGGTTACTCACAATACCTTAATACATGACTTAAATGTGAACCCTACACTTCCTGCCAAAACAGCTTTGGGCACTGCTGTCCCAGTGCTCCTTTATAAGTAGCCAACTCTCTCTGAATACTTTCAAAGGCTTTTGTGGATCATTTACAAAGAATAGCATTTTCTGCTTCCATCACTTATCCTTAGTTTGATATACAATGCTACACTTCCATTCTAAAATGACCATCGATAAGGTTGAGGGTGTTCAGAAAAAATAAATTACTCACATCCTTCTGGTTGCCTATTGCATCATTTCTATAACTGAGCAAATATATAAACTGTTGCCTAGTAATTGTAAAAAAAACCTACCCAGAACACTCTACCACCCAGACGCTTCCACCGATCACGGTCACAAACTCTGGCCAGAAGAGTCAGTGGCATTACATTCGCTAAAAATGACTGATGGTGTCATGCTCTCATTTCGTAGCTAGACATCTGTTCAAGCAAAGCCCCATCACATTTCTCTCAGAAAGGTCAGCAGATCTCGTGTTACTGGCTTAAAGATCTCTTCGTGATGTGCTGAATTTTTTTTTAATTATATGTACACAGTTTTCTCTGTATCTTCATGCAGATATGCTACTCAGAACTGCAGCAGTGACAGAGAACACCATGATGTGGTGGATTGGAAGGACTGCACCCACATAAACATAGAGTTAGTAATTATAGAGCTTCTAAACCCTCTTGATTTCTCAACTGTAACCACACACATTTGAAGCCTGTGCCCTCTATAATTTTCAGGGTAACTTAGAATGTAGTAGTCAAGGTGGAAGAACTGAAAGTTACGTTCCTAAAGATATGTAAATCAAAATATAGGTAATATGGCTATTTTGTAGTTTTTTAAAAGGAAGTATCTAGAACTTATAGAATGGTGCATAGGGATCTGGATATCAAAGCACAAACAGGCAACCAAGAATTCATCATGAAAATTAACCAAATGAAATCCAGTGTGTAAACTGTCAGCACACCCCAGTCAAGAAGGTCTACCTTTTCAGAGCTTTCACAGGTTTCTGCTGTAAGAAAGAAGTCACCACAGTGCAGAAGGGAGTGATTATAATGATACAGTTTTTCTCTGAAGCAAACATTTTATACCTGAGGACCTATACAAAACGTAGGTTTTGCAATTTTTCTTCTAAATTATTAAGGTACGGAGATAAATGATTTTAAATAGTATCTAGACTAGAAAGGTTTGTGTAAAAAAATCCTTTTTTTTTTTTACATAGAAATTTCAGAGGGGCATATACTGAAAACGAAAATAAACACCCCTTTCTCTTTCCAAAATATAAAATTGTGTTAAAAGGACATTTTACAGTTAAGTGCATTAAAGTACGAATGGCAAAACCTCTAAAATCTACTATTGAACTGTGGTGGAACACAATGCACTATTGATTAGCCTCATAGAAACACAAGGTAACACATTTGTGAATGTTATGTGCACTATGTGGAAAGACAGAATGGCCAGCACCACTAAACTCACAGCACAGCATCTTAATGACCTATGTGGCTAATTTTAAAGGTGACTATGTAGAACTGTGCTCTATCCTGTGCCACTTTTGGATCCTATGCAATCATTAAGTATACTAAAATAATTATATTTGTGTCATGTGGCCATGACCAAGTCATCAAGACCTGCTATTTAAATGAATCACTGGGACACATGTAAAATCCTCCTTGCTTCAAAGACTTCCTCAAAAGGATGCTGTGTCACTGAAAGAAAAAGCAAAAACAGGAAGCATCCACAAATACACTCCATTCTTAGACTTCAGGGAGAATCTTCATCTACAACCTTTTTGCTACAAATATTACAAAGCTTTTCTAACAGAAATCTCTCCAACTTGTAGGTATCCATATGCACCTCATTTCCCATTGCTAATCCACGGGTGCTGCACAGATTTAGGCTCACTGACATGTAGTACTGTGGTTAACATCCTTTAACTGATCACAGTTGACCGTCCCTTCAATGCTGAGACTTTGGCACCCTTGGAATCTCTGCAGTATACAGACAGATCTTGTTTTTAAACTGAAGCTGGAGAATGTAGCTATCAGCCTTAAAGAGTAGCTAACATTTCCCAGTCCAAAAATCTCCTTTAATTATCATACCTCCAGTAGTTCAAATACACTGTTTATAAGAACAAAATTAATTAAACTATGCAACGTTGCTTCTCAAACATTTGAAGTGTTTTCTTCCTGGCCTCGTCTATCTTCATTTGACACTTCAATTTTTTTATTAACAGTGGATCAGTCCAATTTGCTCTTCCTGTTTTGGTTTGTTTTTTTTTTTTTTTTCCCTAAGGGAAGGTGTGGAATAAAAAGCTGAAAAAATATCTTATTTCACAGCTTTCAGTAACATGCATGCCCCCTTTTATTTCTTGACCAAGATGATTTTTTTTTTAATATTACTGTATGAGAAATATGTTTAAATCATCAGCATTTGTTGAGGCTGGATGTGCCATTTTCAATGGACTGCATAGCAGACTGGTCAGGCCACATCACAGAACAAACCTTTCATCCCTGACTCTATATATTCCTTGCACAGTGTGTTAAAATAAAGCCGTAATTGTATTTCTTCTCTTCAACTGACAGGGGAACATTTTATCACTGGTGTCCTGCTAAGCAGGATCAATCCCATAAATGAAGGTAGGTTTTTTGCGTATATTACTAGTCAAGAACAAAGTTTTCTGAAAATGAAAGCAAACCTATTCTTATAAAAATACACTGAAGTGTTCTGCAAAGAGATAGGGGAATTCATCTTGTCCAACAGATTGCTTAAAAAAAAGAAAATGACCCACTACTAGCAGGATTTTATTCTGGAGGGCATGTGTTCATCTCTTCTATTCAGGTATAATACATCAGTCATCTTATGAAGTCTTAATAAGGAGCTGCATTGCATTTCTTTAGCTGGCCAAACACAAACTGGTTAATTCCAGCTTTTTTTGAAGGTGATTCCAGTATACAAGTTCCTCAACACAGCAGATAGTATTAAATGTTGTCACTTTTTGCTGAATGTCCTGCTAAAACAGACAAAATACACGCCAACTGAATTGGGGCATTTAATTGTTGAACTCCTCTTGAGAGACTCTGGTGAGCAGACTGGTAGGCCAGCTCTCCCAGGAAACCCTTCCTCTGACCTGCACTACTCCTGCCCAGCTCCCCTGAGGAGAACACCAGCTACTACTGCAGTTCCAGGTTATTCAAAGCATGATCTGATAGTCAAGTGCCATTAGTCCAAACTGATGACTTAGTCATGAAGTGTAGATTTTTAAGAACATCTCTTTGCATGAAAATGGAGTGTTTCAGTGCCATGTAAATACTGTTACTGACTTGCTTTCTGATTAGCAAAGACTATAATGCTATTTACTATGTTCTGTTGTCCTTTTACCAAGATGGTACAAGGGCTGGGATCTTTCAGGTCAGGTTCCCATGTTAACAGACACTGGTAACACAAAAGAGACATTTTTGTTCAGAAAAGTAAGGAAACTCCTTACTAAGCAGCAAGACCATAGAGTTCCATTTGCAGAACTTTAAACAGATCTGCCCAGCTGTTGGAAGCAATTCTTTTGGATTTATTTTTCTCTTGCAAAGACAACTCTTTTAGTCCTTTTTCACAAAATCAATTAATTTTCCTCCTTCACAGCCTCCACATTCTTCAGCTGGGATATTCCTAGTTCAAGGCCTTTCAAAGTCAAACAGCTAGGAAAGATGAGCTGAGTATTCCCTGAAGTGCAGAGCAGCAGCACAAAAAAAAAAAGGAAAACTGGATTTTCAAGTGCCAAATAATATTTTTTAAAAATTACTTTCTGTGTTACCTAACAAGATGGCTGTAACTTTTTCTGTGCAAAACTTCATTTTGACTCTTTTCAGTGGGTTTTAATGTATTTTGTACAGGTGGGTTATCACTTACTACTCTGATACATTACTGAGAGTTCCTAAAGCCGTGTGCTTCCACCACTTCAGGACCAATATTCACAGTATCTTTTATACATTATTGACTATTATTAGATTCCTCACAAATTGTCAATTTAAAAAAAAAAATAGATTATACTGTGTTACACCAAACCTGTAGTGGACCTGATGATATAGAATTACTGAGGGAAAATATCTCCTTATGCTAAATTGTTTTCAATCCTCTACCTGTGGCCACATATTTCCTCACTGTTCTTCATCTGTTACCATCCATGATCATGTGCCAAAACAAAACAGAAGATACGAGTGGGTACCTGCTCTTCACAACTCTTAGCTTTTTGGCTAGCCTTATTAAGATGTATTTGTGCATCCGTTCCTTTGCTTATTTTCCATTTAAATTCACAGTATGACTAACAGACTATTGACCAATGCCACATACTTAATTATAATGTAACAATGTTCATGAAATACAGTTGTGACACAATATTACATATTTTCTGAAGTAGGACATGAACTCAAGAGGAGAGAGGATGTAAGAAGTATTTGCATCTGAGAAGGGCCTACAAGGAGGGCAGCGCACTGAAACCAATCAGGGATCAAAGCTCGTTCTGCACCTTCAACAAAAATACTGCTGCTCTCCTTTTTTAAATACATACAAGCTGAAGCTTTGATTCAGTGTGCTCTTAAAATTACACCATTATCTGTGCATTTACATTACAATTTCTTCCTTTGCAATTCTAAGATTAATTGCTCCTGTACAGCTCCCACAGCTCCTCCGTCTATTCCCTCTTGTTTAACTTGGACCAAAATATCCTGACCTCCACCAAACCTCATTAGCACTTCTCTAGCAATGTTCTCCAGTTATATCCTATTTGTTATGACCAAGACAAAAAGGCAAATTAATTTCAGGAAAAAAAGTGGAACCTTTTGATTAAACTACTTTCTCAAACCTTTTTGCTCAATAGCAAAGACACAAAAGGATGAGGGATGAGCATCAGGGTCAGTTAATTTAATGGTAGCTTCAAAAATGATAAATGGGCAGAGGAGGCTCTGTTATGCTTTTCCAGGTTACTGCTTTAGAAAAGCTCATCCTTTTTCTTCCAAAGCCAAAACAAAACCCCCCAAATTTGATAGAAAAAGAGATCTTAGAGCCTTAGACGTAGGTTCTTATGTTTAGCTGCCAAAGTTTGCTGCAAACCTTTATGGAGAAAGAATTGCGAGCAAAATAAATTAGATACTATTACAAAGCTGAAAACTTTTTTTATGGGGTCGCACATATTTCCATTTTTCTTTATTGAAAAATAAACAATTGAACAAAGTGGAAACCTCACTAAACGTTTGTTAAAGAATAGCAATTAACACTTCGGTGGTTATCAGCAATGAGTCAACATTTCCTTAAGAGAAGAAAAAATGCTACCTGCAACTACAATTAATTGTAATCTATGCCATATATATAGGGCACAACCCAGATATCCCTGCAAACGGAAATGCGTAGGTGACCCCACCCCTGCAGAGACCCAATTATGCCCCTGGGGATCCATTCACCCACGCTCATCCAGTTAGGGGGCAGTGCTTGAATGTGCTGCTCTACAACAGACAACCAGAACTATCTCCTGTATTTCATCTCACAACACATTGACAAACATACTGGAAAAACATCCACATAAATTTTCAGATTTAAATTGAACTAGAAGAAATCAAAACCAAAGCCATAATGAAATGCCCACTCCCGATCCTTGTAATTGCTTAATTTCTTGAATTTGCCTCTGTATTCTGGCATTTTGTTCACTAACTTCTGAAAGAAAACCCAAACATCTATTTCTACATACATGAAAAATACTCTTTTTACAATATCAAGTATTTCATTAATACCATTTTAGAGCCAACATTTTGATTAGCATTAAGACTACAGAAAAACCATGGGGACTTTAAGAAATCTAGATTATAAACTCTGTCATAGCCAAACATCAGTAACATCTACTTTTCAAATACCTATTTTAAAAACTATTCGGCTAAATTTAATTAGTGCATTTATTTCATAGGAATGTGCTGGAGCATATTTGAGAAAATAGTATTTTTTAAATTGTTACCAAGTTTTGGATCTAATTACTTTTGGTTTTGTCCTGACTATTGGTTATATCAGCTAACTAAAATAAAAGCTGAACTTCAGAAAGGCATACCTCAAAGGGACACAGTGCCCTATCTCACAGAAATGAGTTAAGGTTCTGTCAGTAGCATGGCTCCAAATAAACTATTTCCATGCCTGACATTTTGAGGCTTTGAAGGGAAAAGTGACCAGGTAGAAACTACACAGTGTTTTCTTTCCTTCTGCTTCGGTTTAACAAGTACCTCAGAGCTGTTCTATTTACCTTATATCAGACATTAGGATTCACACCTCCCTCCTGAGAAGGTTAGCATTACAGGCAAAGCCCTCAAGAAGCAGAAGATTGGTTACAACACAGAGAAAACTGATCTCAGGCCGAGCACTCAGGAGCACACATAGATTAATTACATGAAGCCTCAGTCCTTCCTGCACTGCACGGGAGGGCCGGCACAAGCAAAGTACAGTACCTGACATCTTGTCCCAGATCCTCACTGTCTGGCATTTCAGATGTAAAATGGAATTCTCTCTCTCTCTCTACCAATCTGATAATCCAGGCAACGATCTTCTAGTTTGTTTTGTGTATTAGGAGCCACCAGCCAGGCACCTGTGCTGCTCGCTGCCAGGAAGAATGCTCCTTGCTCAGAGAGCGAATGTTTACAAGACATCCTAAGTGCTGCTGGTCTTGAATGAAGTTCAGAGCGGTCGGCTTTGATTGGCCGTGGCTATAAATAAACAAGTCGTGACTCACCTCACACACTATGACAGGGTGTTTAGTAGCAAGCGCAGTCAAAAGCCAAACAGTTTGTTTTCCTTCTGGTCATGTGAGGGAGAATCACCACCCACTTAGCACATTTTATTTTTCTGCTTCCACTGGAAATCTTCCTCAACATCTCCCATTTTTCTCAGGTGTAAGCAGCAACCAAAATGATGAGAAGCTAAATAACTCTAATAAAGTGACAGGCTTGAAGATACGAGAGCGAAGATTTTACTTTTAACTATAAAAAATCCTTTTTTCCTCTCTACAAAGCGTCAGTCACAAGCTGTCAGAAGAAGCCAAATTATTCTCCAATGACTAAATTTACAGATGAAAAAAATCCACAAAAGTTTAGTAATTCTTTTAGATAAGGAATGGGAAGACAAGTTTTCAATAATGATTAACTGCATTGCTTTTAAGTTCTGATTCCAAGCTCATCTGCCACAAGCAATCTTAAATAGGAATACCAGAACACTGTGCTGGCAGAGTCCTCAAAAACTAAAGTATGCTGGCAGAAGGAGGTTTTCTGCCAAAATACTTTGATTGCCTCTGTGAAGGTGAATTGAATATGGATTTCCTCCTATGGCTTTTCCTCCTATTGCTGCATGCATGACAAGGATTCTGTCACTCCAGTTACACCAGCTACGTCTCTATTAATTTTCAACACCCCCGCAACCTTATCTGTGCTAGCGAAGCTTTGTCACACAGTCCAAGACTCCAAGGATCCCGTATGTCTGTCGTTCAGCACAGTGCTCAGCACTGCTCCTTCACACGGCTTCCGTCGCTCACTCAGCACGTTGACCTGTTGCTCTTAATATATTTTCAAATCTACATTACATCCAGAGATCTTCACATAAGAAATCTCTTTTTCTAGGAAGCAACCGAGCGTGTCCTGCATGAGCTGGTAAGAATTGTCCTGGGGATGTCACATGTTAAAAATAAATTTAAAAAAAAAATAAGCAAGGCTGGGAAAAAAGGTATGCCATGTATCTTTGATTTGCTAAGCTACATATGGTGCACTGTGAGTAATACATAATTTTGGGAAAGCTGCTTAACTTTCAGAACAACAAAGGATTCCACCCTTTCTTCTTTTTTTCGTATAAATTTCTTCAAAAGGACTAGGAAGATCTAAAAAAATGGGAGTAAAGTCCTCTGACTAAATTATGCAATGCAATATATAAATAGGCATTAATAAGTGTCCCGCCTACAACTGAGACTTTCCATGGTCACCAATACCGGCATATTCCAGTGCAATCATCTTTTTCTTTTCTTTCCTTTTCTTTTTTCTTTTCTTACTTCTGATAATTATAGGTGAAATAATTAAGAGTTAAATTTCTTCAAGCTTACCCTGAAGCAACAGAACTGCTAAATTCAAAAATCTTAATTAATGAAACAATTCTGTGTAACAGTTTCATCTTCAGATCAAAGTTGTGATGTCTTCTAATTAGGAAAAGAAGCAAAAGAAGTAACTGAAATCTGCAAACATGTAGGAGCAACATTCAAAATTTAAATGTAGCATCAAAACTGAAAGCAAACGGAATTGAACCCCTTATGCAACTTGGGCTGCTTTAGTTTCCATGCACTGCAATATACTCTTACACAACCACATACATTTACTATGTAAAATGCCTTTTTACAAAATATTCCATTTTAAAGCATTTGATGATCACACTCAGAAGCTGAAAAGCTTTCAGTATCATGTCTATCCCTGTATTTCAGCCTGGGAATTTGATGTATTCCAAACTCTTCAAGTGCAGCTTTGGACTATTCATTTCTTTGTCACACTCTACACAGAGCTTATCACTACAGCAGAAAAACTGTTTACTTTTACAATTCCTTGCAACTCTTCCCAGGCCTCACTGAGGTAAGGAGGATAATATCACCTTATTTACTTATTCATAAGCAAGACCTGGAAAGATTAGGTTCAAAACTGTCTACTAAATGAGTACCTATCTAAAATATCAAGGACCTGTTAGCTTGGAATTAGAGCATTTATAAAACACTTCAATACTCAAAGACTACTTTCTACTGGTACCACTGCTCATCACTTTTGAAAATCATACTTGAGAACAGCATGAATGCATAATTAGTAGAACTGCAATCACACTGAAGTATTTTGCTTGGTATCACAAAGAAGACTATCTAGAAAATCCATCTCATTTTTTTGATAATTCTAAATTCTTCTCCATCCAAGGGAATTAGAATTTTTATTGGCCCATCTGGAGCTTTCCAGCAGATCAGGTTCCAGATTATTTCACAGCTGCATGAGATGGAATGACCTCTCCAAGAACACTTGGGTGGAACAGCAGCAAGTAAACAAAAGTACTGTACTGAATCAGGCCAAAGGGCTTTGGCATCTTCTACTGCATCCAAAAGGAACAGCCAAGGAAAAAACACACTGCTGCCTTCTACGGATAGTCTTCCAGACTCTAACTTGTGGAGATTTGAATCAGCAGTGATGCCTATTTTTTAGCTCTGAGTGGATTTCCATTCTATGATAACACCTATAACATCTTGTGGCAAGGACATCTGCAGCTTAACTGCATACTGTTTGGGAACAAAAATCCAGCCAATCCCTACCCCATATTGTTTGCTCCGATCTGGCCTCTTCAACTGGTTTCCAAGAAGTCTTATAATGGTACAGGCAGATGACAGTTCACTCTCTTTAGCTTTTCACAGTGATTTATCATTTTTGCAGACCATTCTAATTTGGGGCTTTTTTGATGGGACTGCAAAATTGAAAGATGAAGCTGTTTAGAAGAGTTTACCATTTTTTAACATTGCTAAAAATCAGTTTAAAACTTTTCCAGTATGGAAAACTCAAAGTGACTAGAAATTACAGAACTGAGGAAGGAAAGTCTTTTCCTACCCATGTTACTTTTCAAGGAGATTCTTATTTCCTTGCTTAGTTGCAGCTAAGCACTGCATTAACTGCACTGGACCTGAGTCACTCTTCTCTGTCCTTCTAAGTTCCTTCTTGCCACTTATGAGGCCTCAACTCACATGACTAATCAGTGCTTCTCTGAGCAACTTCTTTGTTTAAGCTGCTATATTCCAGCCTTGCTGTGTCTCTCTCACTTCTCACATGCAGTATTTTCTGAAATTTTCCCTCCTCTTGGCTCTGGTGGTTCTTCAACAGAAAGAACAACCCCTTTCACCTTACAGTGAATTCCTGCCCCTTGTGCTATTACTTCTGAAAGGAACATGGAAGCCCTTGGTTTTGTATTCAAGAGGAAAAAGATTCTATCTACAATGTCCTCCTCTTAGTCAGCTCATTCAGCTTTAAAAGCCCTATTTTGCTCACCTGTTTCATGCATGTAAACTCCTGCACGCTCTCAAACATCCTCACTGTTCTTTTGCAAATTCTTCCTGTGTTTACCATAACCAATGTAAGGTGGGAGAGACTAGAAATGTAGTTATTCCCAGTGAGAGCATACTGTTATTTACACATTTTGACCTCTTTTCTAAGTTGTTCATCATGCTCTGTTGGCCGTCATTACCACATTTTTACAGAGCTCTCCAGAGTACCTGATCTTCTTTATGTTATTTGGATAACTTTAAGAATAAAGTCTTCTTACTTCTGCTTATCTCCATTACCCTGTTTTCAATTAAGCTGACCTCTTCTAGACCTTTCTGAAAACTTCCTTGAGAGCTGTTGAGTAATAGCTCTTTAGTGTCAGCCATGAAGACACCCCGAAAGATGGGCTGGCATGCAGATCAGATGCCAGTCTGACATACTGCTTGATCAGGGAATCCTACCAGTTTTGCTCTTGCCGAGCACAGACTTGGACTGAACATGTACCATAGTTATCAACTAAATGGCCTTTTCCCCAAATAGTATGGACATCTATGCAAAATTTTTCTTTTACAGGCAGGCACCAAAGACTGCAGAAGTCTTCAGCAAAAGAAGGGAAATAAAAGCTATGTTCTTGCCAGAGACAAGGAAGCAGCCTCACTGAAAAGCTAAAAGGATTGGAAATTGTGTCACATGCACTGTTTTACACACTCAGATAGATACTGATGATGCTCAAGGGTTTTAGGAGGTAGGTGGTGTGTCCCACCCAGGCTGCAAGCTTTCAAAGAGTTTTATTAGTCAGCTGGTGGCATGCTTTAGCTGGACAACCAGCTCCAGAACTACTCACAGCCACTGCTGCCTTCTATGTCTCTCCTCACCTAAAAGGAAACACAGTGCTTTCAATGTATAACCTTGTTCTAATTACTCAGCTATGAATGAGTCTCACTTCCAATAACGTGAATGAAAAAATAACAAACTCCCTACTGTACACTTAAAGACATCCTAAAAACCTGCAACTGTCATTTAAAAAAAAAAAAAAAAAAAGATCCCACTCCCAAAAGAACATCTAGTTTAGTTTGTATTTCCAGGACGAATGGAAAAGTCTAGCACTTTACTTTTGGTAGGTGGTTTGTTACTTTCAGCAAAAGCATGGGTTTAAAATTACCATCATTGTCAAAGACATGTTTAGGATGAAAAGTAATGTGAAATGCCTTTTAATGCTATTGAAAAAAATCATATTAATAACATACATGAAGTCCCCCCAAATGGCCTATTTCCCCTCTTTTTCAATATGGGAAACTGAATAAACTGATCATATTTGTGTGTGTGTGCAGGCATGTGTACAATTATATATTTATAAGCACACACACATAGGAAAGCATATGTTTTACCATATTTCATCAATTTGAAGGGCATGTCCAATTTTGCCATATTTTCAGCCAAAATTTGCTGCATGTTTCCTGTCCCCATTCTTTCTATGTAAAGCTGACTTCAAACAGCAAATGCTTATTATATCTACTTAACTTTGAGGTCTCTCCATACACTGTGAGATATACAGAGGAGGCTGGTTTTAAAAGAGAGGAAGCCTTTCATACAAGTGTAAATTAAAAATCCTCAAACTGGACCTGCTGAACATGCTCAGTTCTTTGCTGGGTTATTATACCAGGTGTCACCAGAAGCAGTAAGCAGTGTGCTAAAAAAGATGAAGACACCTACTACACACAAAACATAGTCTGGTACTTAGCTGTACCAAGGTTCAGGATTGGAAAAAAAAAATAAAACGAAAAAAAATAAATCTTTCAACAGTCAAAGACCAATAAAAGCAAACAAAAAAAGTGCTCAGGAAAATTTTTCTCTCTTCATGGAATTCTGCATATTATGCAGTATTCTTACTTGTACCTGGATGAAATAATTAATTGTTAAACATTTTTAAGATCACAAGCTGCATATTCAGAAAAAACACCCCAAACAAACAGCATTCCGTTTTGACAAAAAAAGTAGTGCAACATTAAAAAAGCTAAACAAGATACCACATGCAAGAAATATTCACTGGGCAAAACAAAGCACATGAATATGTATTTTTAGAGAATCCTTAAAAATTGAGTATGAAAGCAAACTGAGTATCAACAGACACCAAAACCTGATTTGTATCAGCAACAATGAATTGTCACTATGAGGTTTTAGTGTTTCTCACAAAGCACGCATAATAATGCTCCATGGTGCATGACAGTATTTCCAAGTTTCAAACACAAGCAGAAAGAGGAGTTAAAGGAAGTAAGAGACACTTCAACTGCAGTTTAAAAAGCATATTATTACATCTTAGTCACACGAAGATAGCAAATCTTGCCCTTTACAAATATGACAGATCATGCTGGATTTGTGTGACAAACAGAGAGGAGCTGGAGACAGGAAGGTAGATCTTACCACTAAGGGTGAAAATCTCAACTGCTCTGTGACTTTTTGGCCATGGAATCTTGTTAAACAGCTATAAAAGAAACAAATATTTGGAGGGGGAAAAAAAATGACAAAACGAAAACCCCAAACCTACCTAGAAATGATCTGAACCATTTCTAAAGATAACTAAATATTTTTTCAAAATTTTCAAGAAACCTTTTACATATTTTTTCATGAAATTATTTGATTTTTTATATTACATTTCTACAAAGGTATTTATGTACTAGTTCATCTCATGATCTGTAATTCAGTCAAGTCACATTAAAATGCTTTTTTTTTTCCCCTAGGCACACATGCTACTCAAGATTCTGAAACCTGCCCATCTCCCTGTCTCTTGGTTTGTAGCAATCTGAATCTGTTTCTTCTCAGCAATTGGTTTCTTTTCCTGCTGCCAAAAAGATGAACTATATGAAAGGCAGACCATACAGCAAGACTCGGACCACATACTGAGAGCACCTATGTCTAAAAGATTTTGCTGGTATGCTCACAGTTTGCTTAGATGACCCAACATTACTTCAGTGCTGCAATCATCCTATGAACAGGAGGATGCCAGTTTTCCATCTAATCATGTAATTTATTCTTTGGTGCAATGTAAGAAAATCTCTCCAGAGAGGGATTAGTGCAATTGCAAGCCATAACTAGATCCAAGTACAGGTCACCAGTTCTGAATTAGACTTTAGAAGCTTAAGGATGAATAACTGCAGGACTTCAAGTACATTATAATGTAAGCACAGCACACAGTTATATATCATTCATCATTTTCACTGACACCAACCCTATTCTTACGTCCCAGCACAAAGAGCCAAAGTTTTGATTAATACTCAGAATTGCTAGCCAAACATTTTCATAGCAGGTATGATTCATTTCAATTCCTTAAGGTCCACAGCCTTTTTCAATTCCTAGTGGAAGTGAGACAGATGACTAAATGACTGCTAATTTATCAACTTATTAACATCAACTTATCTATTTGTTTGTTCACTGTGTGACAAGAGATGAACTCTCCAGTGTTTAACATGTCTGATGGTAAAATTACAATCATATTCTCTCCCTTTAAAAAGAGCATTTTTTCATTAGAATTGCCTTTATTCAGTCTCAGTGTGGTAGTTCATAAAACTGTGCAGCTGCAACAAAAGATTATTAAATTGTCACTAACATGACTCAGTTTCAAGGCCATATTTCATGTGATGGAGCAACTGGTAATCTCTATACTACCTGTCAGTACTTTCCAACTCCAACACTTGTAACAGCAAGTTAGCAAATCTGATCTATTATAAGAAAAACAGTAACATGTATACTTATATAAACAAAGTTTAAAGTATTTACAAACTTAAGTCAAGGAGAAAATGTCAGAGCGCATGCCACTTTAGAAGGCATGTATTTGTGTATACTGATCAACCAGCTGGTTAAAAAAAAATACAGGAACCCATCACCACAGTTCATATTACATTTTGACCTCACATTATAGCTGGAGAGAGAAAGCAGATAAACTTCTTAAATGCTAACATCAAAACTTAAAGAAAATAGTTCTACATAGTATCACTTGTGACAACATAGAAGGGTGAGATAGGTAACAATAAGAAGCAGAAGCAAGAAATACATTATAAAAAGCAACAGTATGTTTCACACAATGGAAATTCATACACATACACAATTACAAGCTGGGTAAGACAGTTAATTCTGAGTGCACTGATTAAAACAAAACTAACTTTATCCTGAAGTGACTGGGTAAACCAAATTCTTCACAGGGTTTCTCTAAAGTGAATACTTGTCAAACCCAACCATTCTGCTCTTTTAATATCCAGCCCCACCATGAAACATCTTCTAATTTAAAGCAATGGGAGGCCAATGCAACAGCACTCAGCTCCACAGAAAAGGCAAAGGGCCAAGACTGCAAGAGAGAACTCAGTGCTCTCCAGCAACCACATCTACCCCCAAAAAAACTACAGTCAAATGGCTCCTGGGCCAGAAGTCAAGAAGGGTTCAGATGTGGGATGATGATCAAGGAAGACCTGCAGCTTAACCCGTTTGTCAGCAAGGGCACCTGTTGAGTTGTGACTGAGAGGAACCCCCTGAGCTGGCCAGGCGAGTGCTGCCAGAACACTCAGCCAGAAGTGCAGAGCACCTGATAACCTTCACCCTGCCTGGAGAGGATGACAGGATGCACGACAGAACTGCTGGGAAGACAAAACTAACTTCAGTTAGCTAGGCTTTTGTCCCAAAGACAAATTTGCCATTCCCTACCTCTTTACTATTAATTTTTATTTAAATGCAATCCATTTCATAAGGTGGTTTAGAACACGTGTATAAACCATTTGTATTGCACAGCATGACACCCGCTCCTATCATTGCTAAAACTTCCTTTTCCCTCATTTTTTTATGGACATCAAAAGATTTATAAAGAATCCTTTTTGTTAAGTGGTAGGACATACATTTTAAAAGTACAATTTTCTGCTAGAAGACTGAAAAATTAAGCTTTAAATTTAGAAGTTACTTATATATAAATACATACATATCTATATAAATCTGTAAAATACACAATATTTTATCACAGCTTTTGCTGTTCCCTTCAGAATCTTGAATAAAGATCATTGAGCCCAGCTCCCTGGATGTTCCTATAGATGTTCCTGTAGAGAAGGGAAGTAGAAGACTGGAAAAAATAACCCTCTACTCAGACTTTTACTTTAGTTCACTGAGGTGGATTTTCCTTATTAAAAAACCCAACAAACAAACCATTAAAAAAACCCCAAATCCAAAACAAAACAAACCCACAAAAAACCCCCGAACCCCAAAATAATTTACTTGGAAAACACTCAGAGCACTTTAAATATATAATTTTTCAACTGCTTTTCAGGTAACCTGCAGTGCTTTTCAACTCCTTTCAGTGACTAAGAAATCCCCAAAAGAATAATTTCCATCTGCTAAAATTATTCTTTACAAAAAAAAAAAAAAGCCTCTTCAGCATGTTTTGAGTTTGATTACTGATTGAAGAAATAGGTATTTTCCAAGGTACATCTGGAAGGAGTTTGAGCAAAATATTTGAAACTTCTACAAAAAAATTCTGCTGATGTGTTGTTTTCAACTTCTATTTCTGTTTATCATCATATTGTACTGAGTTTCCAGCTGAATTCCCACACTTTGAGACTTTGATTATAATAAAAAAATACCTGCTTCAGCTAACCAGTTAGGACAGAAGTTGTCAAGGTACACATTCTAAGAAAATTGTCTGCTTCTGGTGAACACAATGGAAACAGTTAGTTCCTGTACAGCCTTGACACGAGAACTTCGTGCAGTAATTGTTCAGACACATCTCAGTTTGTATTCTAAGGCAAGCTACACATGTTTAGAACAGTATATTTTTAAAGATCAGGCATGCAAACCTCAGATATTATTGCTCTGATTAATTATATTACTCTGATCTCATGCCTAATGCATAAAAGCGTGATGTTAAGGTACACACTGACCTTGCAACTTCCTTGGAATGCGCTGGTAGCAACAGACGCTCCATCTAAAATTGAGCAACGGCTATCTCGGATTTCTCAGACTTTAACATTTATATACAATCGATATACAAACGCAGATATAAATAGATACATTTATTTCAGTCTTACTGTGTCACTTCAGTGAATTAAAAGTCAATGCTTGTGTGAATAAGACCAGCTAGGCTGGGACTGCAAAAGGCCCATCTAGGCCTGTGACCTGTCCTTAGTGCTTGCCAGAACTGAATACCTGGGGATATCCAAACAACAGAATAAAAATATGGGAAAACACATAACGATAACGATAAAATAAAACAGAGCTTCCAACAATCTGCAGCTTGGGGACTTTCAAAGCCAGAGGTGGTGATTTTTTATTTAAAAGCCTTCAATTAATTTTCTTTAAAAAACTGTCCCATAATTTATATTTAAAATCCATCTATAGTTCTAATATTTACAACAATCATGTGCCAAGGATTTCTTAAACTTATTACATATTTTTATGTTTCCTCTGCTTGCTGCCTGCTATTTTGATGCCTCCTCATTCCAAAAGTGTGAGAGAGAAGGCACGTTCCTTGTGGTATTTTGAGGGACTTCTATTATATTTCTCTTTAATTATTCCTTTTCTCTTTTGAAAAGTCCTACCTCATTTACTTGTTCTTTATAAGGAAATAGTTCCATATATTTGATCTACCTTGTTGCTGTGCTCTGGATTTTTTTTCTCCTGTACCTTTTTCTGGAAGGTAGCAGATTAGACCCACACACAGTATTCTGGATTTTGACATAAAATAGATTTACAAGAGTGGCATGTGACTCTCATTGCTTTTTCCCTGCATGTCTTTTTTACTGATACTTAACAGTAGATTTATTCTGTTGATCAATGCTGGTTTTGTGAGACCACACCTTATTCATCAGTGGTTACAGTCACCTTCAAAAACTATTATTTTATATGTGAATTTAGTACTGGTGTTTCTGCATAACTTCACAGCTACCTATCTAAAACTTCAGATGCTATTTTACTGAGAAAGAATCCTGTAAGGATCTTTTGAAATTTTTCATAGTTGGTCCTTGTCTTAATTTTCTTGAATAATTTGGTACCTGGTCATCCCACTATTCACTGCCTTTTCAAATACCTTATGAGTACATTTGCCAGAATAATTCCAGCACAAATAGCGGATATTTTTATATTCACTGTGAAATTCTCTTAAGCATTACCTCTCGCTGTGAACTGACCTACAGTAACCTCAATGGCCACAGCTACATCAGCGATCCATCAATCATACTACTAAACCAAGCACTCGGAAAAAAAGGCTGAACTTCTGAAAGAGGAGCTAGGGAAAATCTAAGCCAGGGAAAGGAAGTGTGTGTCGTGTGGTGCTGTGGCCATAACATGCCGGTGGACTTGGGACAACTTACGTGGCTTTGCACTACAGCAAATATTTATCTCTGAAAACGTTAATTAAATTGGTCACCTTAATATGTCTGATCATCTGTACTTATCGAGTGTGGAAACTTGCAGAATACACAGAATATGAGCATATATTATTTTCTGTTTCCCTTAGCATAAAAATAAAATACTTATAGCTGTCTAGAATTGATCTTTAGTGTTATTTAGACTCTAAAAAATCTGGAATATTAATTAAAAAATTGTTTAAGGCATGAAATATATTTTAGTAAGTAAACATGCAACATCTGTCAATAAGAAATAAGAGAAAAAAAAGGAGACTTGGAAAGAATACCATGAAGTTTGTTTCAAAACAGCTGAGCTGTTTTACTCAACTGTATGTTGAAACACCTAAAAGAATATAATGTTATTCTGCTGATAGGATCACATGCTTCAACAAAACTGTGCCAGGACATTCCTTACTAAATTAGTGACTAATCAGATGTTGGGCTGGGAAGCACACCCTCACGCATTACAACCACCCAGACGTCTGCAGCATTAAAAAAAACCAAACCCAACTACAACTATATGTTCGTGTGCCCCCTATAAATAATTTCCATCATGCATTTTGTAATCCAATGCTTGCATTTGGCAAACCAGATGCAATTAAAGGTCAAAACCTGACTACTATAGAAAGTACCTGACTACTCTACATCTGCTCTTTCTCTTGACTATCACCATTCTAAAGATTCTAAGCAAGGATGTCCTCTTCCTTCCATGTCAATAACTAGTATATATCTCTAAATACCTTGTTTCATTGATCACAAATATTTTTTGCTTCTTTTATCAAGTTCTCAAATTAATCAAAATTGCTTGCTTCTTTTTCTTTCTTATTACCCTCGGATTTCCATTGTCCTTTATAAATTGTTTAGAATTTGAAAACTTGAGAGAAATTAACTCAATAGGCTGTTGGGAGACCAGCACTTTTTTTTGTTTGTTTGTGCAGAACAAACCTACTCTTCTCAAAAAAAAAATAGCAAAAGCAGCATTTCTGCCTACAGGAAACAGTTAATATAGACCAGTATTAAAAGAGGATAAAATCTACTTGTACTTGCAGGAGAAAAACATCTTTTTCATGTGCTTAGTGTAAGCCATACCATTTGCTTTTCACACGGTCTTTAGTGATAATATAAAAATACAGAATATGGTTAAGCTTGCCACCCATTTTTATGGAGTTTTTAATAAACCATCATTAGACTTACATTTAAGAAAAGCCATTCCAAAATTAAATAGCCCAATTTTCTTCTTAGTCCTAAAAGGAGTCTCTCTATTTAAGGTAACACTGGGGGCTCCCTGCATGCTATAGTTTATAAATACCCTTTAAGATGACAAGTCAAATGACTTCAGGATTGCAAGTTATCTCTCACAGTTGTTCAACTGTTAAAATGGAAAGTGGTAAGAATAGAATAAAAACACCGATGGCAAAAATATTACATGGGCAATGGAACAAACATAGCGCACAGGACACGACCATTTTAACATTACTCTTTTTGCTTAAATTTACTCTCTACCCTTTGAAAAGGTCAGCTTTGTGAATTTCTCTCCTGATGAACAATTTGAGGTCTGTCATTCCATTCAGACTCTTACACTCATCAGAAATGCGGTCATCCTTTACTTATGATCTGTCTGGTACTTGTTGCAATAATATTCTGCCAATTTAGGCACTAATTTGATGCAACTCACCTAATTCTATAATAATGAACATTTAAAAATATATTCAAAAGGTGAAAAATAGCAACATTATATTTGCAAGCAGAACTAATCTCTGAGGCAGGCAAAAATATCCAACAGTTCTGTGGCAGTCAGACAGTCTGCTTCCAGACTGGGCAGTAGTTACATTTATTTTATGGTGTAAACCTACAAAAAGTTAGGAAAAGAATGTTTCAACTGTATGTCAGGTTTCTGTTCTCTTTAGCAAGGCTTGGTGCCTTGGTACTCTAAAAAAAGTACTATTGCTTGTTAACCAATTCAAACTTACAACAATGTGCAGCTAAGGTCTGACTGTCTAGACATCTTACTATATCTGCCTAAGCTCTTTGAAGTCTTTAAACTAGAAGACAGCCTTGCTAACTCAGAGAACTGCCCTAGAAAACACATGTTCTTTACAAGGAACTGACTTTTTTGAGTTTGTGCTGTATGCAGAGCCTACAGTATCTCCACTTGGAATACAGTATCTCCACTTGAAAATAAAGAATTAAAGATTGCACTCCAGTCAGTACCTTAGTGTCAGTTCTACTGTATTGATATGAAGCAACTTCTGCATAGTCACAACTACAAATTTCAAGACACATGGATTCCCACCAAAAATTAGAAAATCCCAGAATATGGAATACTTTTTCATAAACCTTTATGGATTAGGGATAAATATTCAGGGTGAGACCTGACAGAGGCAGTGACCAGTTGTTCCGTTCAAAATGATGTGACTGAATCCAAGTCATCTCCTTTCCCTGTCTGAGCTGGTTGGGAAGGCTGTTGCCACTCTTCAAGAGGCAGTTCTTGTAACTTGAACCTAGTAGGTTCAACACACGAGTTGAAATACATGACATTACTTTTTGGCCGACATTTTGTAAGACAATGTCCAAGCCTCTTGGATCCTTCAACCGGAAGGATCTTTATTTAAGATATGAGGGGTCTTTGTCACTTTCTACCTCATACACGGGGTTCCAAGTTTCACTTTCTTATTGACAAAATACCTGTCAATCACATCCCTGGACAGGTTTTCCTGTAATGCTATTTAGGCTGGCAGCCAAATTAAGAGTGTACCCTTCTACACCCTGCTGCTGAAGCATTCTATTTATAATAAACAATTTGTAAATAGAAACAAGTAAAAAAACCACAAAGAAAACGAAAACAAAACCCAAAGCAAAGGATTTATACTGAAAGTGCAGTAATATTCAGAACTGACAACAAAATGTAAGTGTGCCTGCCACTACTGACAATTTCCAAGCAGCTTTGAAAAATAAATAGGGGAAGAATAACAGATGCTATGGTTAGCATGAAAAAGCTGGCCTGCTCAAGAACAGACAGAAAACAACATTTCATTAGATTCAGGAGGTAACCAAATATTGCCCCTTTTAATTCATTTTGATACTCTCTGTGGGGGTGTTGCACTCCACAACAAGATTAATTACTTGCTTCGCAAGCGGTCACTGAAGACAGAAAAAGTAATCTGAGATGGATGGTACCAGCACAATTCCTCTGCAGTTTTTCAGATAGATTTTCTCTACAGAGATGTTCACAGACTTGAGAAGTCAGCCCATGAAGATGGGATAGGCAAGTATTTTAAGAGAAGCTTGTAGCTGTCATTGCATGACCAAAGTGTCGCCCACACCTCAACACAGAAGGGAGTATGGTTTGTTTCCCCTGTAATTAAGATTGTTAAAGCTTTATCTCAGTTGGTAAAAAAATACTGGAGTCAATATTGCTGTCTCAGTAAGGAATATGAAAGTATTAAAAAGTGAAGGACACCTCCAAACTCCCTGCTGAAAGCTGGGAAAACTTGGCAAACAGCAGGCAACCACACCGTACAAGTCTGCAAATTCAAATGCAGCACCTGCCATACTTGCTCTTGTCGAAGATGGAAGTAGATCTAAGCACTTCTTACTGAGAAAGTGCAAAATTGAGAAATGGACAAGTGGCGTGGGAGAGCTTCAGAGTAACACTGTTTCAGCAATTTTCTCCTTGTGAATCCCTGGTTCATTTCTCCACTCACCTCCTCTGTGCAATTTTCTGTATTTGTTTTATAACTTTCCTTTCAACTCCATCAGCTTTCAGAAGTTCTGTTATTTTCCAAATGCTAGACACAAGCTGAACTAAAAAAAAAACCCCAAATACCTTCAATTCTATGTATCTTCTACTTAACACTTGGTTAGTGCTGTGATCAAAACAAACATTCTACCATTACAATAAACACAGCGACAAAAAAAGGACGTGAGACAGCTGAGATGATGGCAGGCAGCAGTGAGAGGTTGCATGTTTTCCCCCGTGATGACAATACGGGTGGCACATGACATGCCAGTGAGCATGCCAGAACTGGGTCAGCTCAGAATTAGCAGCTCTTAGGTTGTTCACAATGGGCAAATCCACCTGCCTGCACTCGCAGACGCATTTAACAGAACTGCATTTTAGACAAAGTGGATCCAGAAGTGAAACTCTCACAAATAACTGAATGGTGACTGCAGCTCCTTACTTCAAAATAGCAAACACGGAATAGAGCTGGCTTTACTTTATGTTGAAAATTGCTGAAGAAAAAATGCCGTATGTTTAAACAAAAAATGACGAACAAAGGCTGTATTTCCACCCTCCCATCACCACAGACTATCACCACATTTTCCAACCGAGTGTATTTAATTTTACCAACGTGTAACAAAGGAAATGAATTACTGAGCCACTTGTGCACAGGATGCAGCACACCCTGCAGTTTGCACAGACTGCACTTATGTCAGGTATTTACTTCACATATTTAATCATGGATGCAGTGACTTCACTTGAACAAAGTATTAAAAAATTTAAAAAAGAAGTATTTTAAGCTTCATTTATTTAAGTATAGTAAAAATACACATCTCACAATACCCAGATGAACTTTTTTCCCAGTGTGGAGGCAAACTGGTAAAATCACAGAATCATTTAGGTTGGAAAAGGCTTTTAAGATCATGAAGTCCAACCACAGTGCTGAGTATAAGGATCTTTTGTGGCCTCCATGTGAAATTGCCTTGAGTTCTTTCATGAAATTACCCTTTCTGGCCTAATAAAGGAATAATATTTGTTTATCCCTGAGGAGATACAAATATAACACACACACACAAAAGCTTTCAAAAATATGCTTAGAAATTATTACTGAAATCATCTGTGAGATTAGAAAGACCAAAAAGCAACTGTAAAATCAGACTATGTGAGGTGATCTTTTGTATCTTAAAATTTTAATTAAATATTTGTATAAGAACACTTCTGTTACCAGAACAGAAGAAAAAAATTTCCCAGAGGTACACATCAGCAGTCTTCTGAATGATTCCTTAGTATCTCAGTACGGCAACCCCAAAATAAACAATATGGAATGCTTTCAGAGCTCTCTAAATAGAACTAAAAGTTTAAAATAATTCTGAATAATGTTGATTACAACTAGCCAGGGGGGTAGAGGAAAGGACAGGATTGTGGGACAAATAACTGGAGTAATACATTTCTCTAGGAGTTACAGTTTATGAAGTAGAACTAGAAAAAATAGTGCTATCCACGCAATTTCAGATCAACTGCTCTCACTTGGATATTGGAAAGATACTGAACAAGTTAGTAGCACAGCTAAGAAGCTGTTAAAGTAATGAAGGGGGATTATTCTGTATCCAAAAAAGTAAAAAGAAGGGATATTTCTTTTTAAAAGTACACAGCCTGTCCTGAAGAAAAGATGAAAGCATATATCTCAACTGCTACAATGCTTTTGAAATTCTGCTATACAACACTTAAAAGCAAACTGCAAAAATACCGCATGTATGCAATCCCCATAACTTCACATTTAATTGAAAAGCTTTTCCAAAGGGCAAGGGCAGGGTATTAGAAATGCCTTGTTATATGAGACTAATATGTCCTTAGCATTTTCATTCAGTATTTGCCTTAATCCTTCAGATGAGTGCGTTTGCAATACCCCAGGAAGAGTGGCAGACACTGCAAAGGACAGATTCAGGGTTCAAAGTGGAGCTCAGACTGGGAAATGGCACGAAATCAACTACCTGAACTCATCAGGGACATACTATATTTGAAAAGCCAAGTGCATAAATGCAACATGGGAAACAACTTATTAAACAAGCAGTGCAGTGGAAAAGGAGAATATTTCTACTTGAGTTATTTAAAAGTCTTAGGAAAAAAAAACCCTATGCCTGAGATTCATTTACAAGACATTTACCATATACAGCACAAGTCATGTCTTTCACATGATGTTGATATGTGTTTATTGCTCAGTTTGAGCATCATGCTCAGAGCAATACAGGTACTCGCACACGAATGATGACAGTTTCTGAAAACATAACTGGGTTAGAATATATCCTTGTATAAAAACAGTTAAAGGAGCCCCCGTGCAATTCTGCTGGTCCTTTGTTTCTGCCCTTACTTCTTCAGAAGTTGCTCTTCTTGCACACAAGATAATGTTTAACCTTTATATTTAACTTATGGGGACAGAAGACAAGTAAGGCTTACAGAAGGAGGAATGCAATATTTGTGTGGTAATTGTAAAGAAATGGGACAATTCCAACATTTCCTCCTCATCTCTTCTGTGCACCCTCCATAATGAAAGGTGACTTGAGCTTCTGGGACGAGGAAGAGAGGAAAATGCCTTGTGATGGCTTAGACAGAATTGAGCTATAACCAAACTACTAGAGAACCACAGAGAGTAGGCCTGACTTCAAAAGTTTGCAAGCTTCTCCATGTGAGAAGAAATTGATTATATGCACTACATATTATTTCTGGCAAATATAAGAAAAATAACAAGCCAAACAAGCCAACTATTTTTACCAGTGAGATATATGACACCTACAAAGGCTGTGCCATATCCATCATTTCCCCTCCCCTTAAGCAAAAAAGAACCTACCAACCACTAACCTTTTCCTGTAATTGTATAGGAATATGCATGAAATAGTTTTCAGACTAAGGGTGACACTTTTGCCAAAGTTACACCATTTCTACTGAAGTATTGGTTTTTGCTCCTGTAAGAAAATGAATACAAAAACTTTACCCAGAATGCTGATTTTATCATTTATCAATATAAAAAAAACCAAACCCAGCAGAATACATTACTTGAGACGGTAGCTAACATTTGGGAAATAACTAGCCAGAATGCAGGAATAAGGTCACGCAATATTTAAAAAAAAAAAAAAAAAAAAAAAGCATCAAGGTTTTTGCAATGTAGACAATTCTTTCTGCAGTCTGCAGAAGGTTTGATCATTTATGTACAAAGTGCCTTTAGAAAAAACCCCATCATGCATATTGCTGCCTATCTGAGTTGTGGCAACACATTATATAAAACAAGGGACCATTACAATCTGGTATTTGAACAGTACAGTGGCTACTGAAAAAGTACAGGTTTAAGCTGCAAATAAAACTCAATTTCCGTTTGCTTTCCACAAGTATGCATCTACTTCCTGAAGGACTGGAACCACTTTTATATATTAAGAACATTTGGGGGAACCATATTTTAAAGCAGAATTGTTTGAGGTATGTTATTCAGCCATATATATCTTCCAACACAAACTCATATGAATATATGGGCCAAAATGAACAGAACCACTATGAAATACCAAGGCTGGAAGCCTTTGAGTACACTAGATGCCTTCAGATTACATTGAAATAACTGAAATAACTGAAGAAGCAAATGTTTGCTCTCTGGAGCCTATTTGTATCTGTTTATCTGTTAGACTATATCCTGCCCTCTGCCTTTCTGTAGGTCCACAGGAAGTATTTTCTTCAGTCTGCTACCAGATTTCATGCAGTTGTGTAGGGCCATGTGAGGAATGGATCTCGTCTGGATGACCAAAAGAAGACAGAGACTGCGCAACAGAAACTGGAACTGATGGTGCCGTGTTTTGTTACTGACTGGCCCACATGACTGGCCTTGGCTGACACTACCTTTGTTCCTATCTATAACATCAAGGAAATGGATTAACAAGTGTAAAACAGAAACACTTCTGCTACAGCCTTAATCTCATTGGAATTCCTAATGGAAAAAGACCTCTTATTTCCTAATCCACTCATCAAAGAAATCTCTTTGCAACACCCTGAAGGACAGGACTTTTATTTTGAGATACAGTGAAGCAGCATATCCTTGGTGTCTCAAGAGTGATCTGAATACACAATCTTTCTGTGCCTGAGACTCATTTCAGAGAAACTTTACGTACACAAAGAGGTACATAAATCCAGTCCCCGTGCCCTGCAGTTGTTACTGCTGTGGATTAGTATTCCTGCATGTTGTGGCAGGAGTCAGCTTCTTATTGTAGCCACAAGCAGCAGTCAATGGCTTCTCTAAAACAGACAGGCCTTCAGAGGAACAGGGAACAATGACACAAGGGTTGTAAATGCTCTCTCTTGTCTCACCACCCTAGGCTTCCTGTATATATTCAAGGGAAACAAACAGTCACCATTAAGGCACAATATACCTGACCAGCCTACAGACATTTGTTTGGGAAGAGATAGATCAGGATGTATGTCTCATGAAGTATCTCAAATCTTTCTCCACTGATCATAAGACTAAGCAGACTATGTCAGAAATATTTAGGCACATGACTGGCAGATTGTCTTAAGCAAACCCAGCAGGCAAAACACATGCAAATCAGAGGTATGTAAAGCCTCTGACACAATAAACAAAGCATGGTAATTAGATGAAAGGGGCAACTGTCGCATTTATATTTAGGGACAACATGAAGAGTTTTTTCATTGCTCTCTGTGATATATTAGGAATAATTTTGCAGAAGTGCATTATGGAGTTATGATTAGATTCAAAAGATTATTTTTTCTTCTTCTTGGAAAACAGCCCAATAGGCACACATTACGTGAAGTCTGTCAAGCTCTGAATGGTGCTAGCACAGAATATTGTTCTTCAGAACACACTGACCATTGTAATGCATACAAATGTCTATGAGCTGGGCTGATGCAAGTGTGAAATCAGTGTAGCTCAAAAGACGAATTCATGTCTGGAAAAGCTATGACCTGAATTTGAAGCTGATCTGTCACAACAGCTGACCCAGTAATGGATGCTGTTACCTACCAAACAGTAACACTCGCCTGGAAGTGGGCAGCAACTTTGATGGCTCTGGGAGTCCACAAGTATCACCACAGCTAACTCTCATACAAGGAATCCACAAAGAAGGGACGGGAGGAGGAAGCTGATGAAGAACAGGAATGTCCTGGGCTTGGAAAATAATGTCCGTGTGTCTGTTTGTAACCTTCCATCAGTGAAGGCTGTTATTTCAGAAATATCCTGGTTGGCTAACTACTGAGCTTCAAGAGAGCTTCAGTATTAACCCATGGTTTTCAACATCAAGTCCTAAAGTGCATCAGTAAAGACAGCTGCCAGTTAAAACTTTGACCAAAAAGTGTCCTTTTTCTCTTGTAATGTTACTGTTCTTCTTACAGAAGTCCAAATCTTCATTGACCTGATCATATGAGCAGCAGTGAATGAGACATGCTGTTCATGGTGCTGCACTTCCTTATTTTTCCCTCCTCTTGGCAGCAGAGGACAACATGCCAGTCTAGCTCCTTTGGGAATAAAAAACCCCTTTCTTTCAAACTACAAGGCCAGGAGAACCCTTTCAGGATTTATTTTCATAGCCTAAAGAGTTGTATCCAAAACATTCAGTGTATAATAATATAGTAAGTACTACACGCCTACTGCAGTCTGTGTGGCTGATGCAGCCATTAGTGCAGCAGGGAGCTTAACACTGTGAGTGGTCAGGCAAGGCTCTTCCCAGAAGTCAGTACCTTTGATTTGAGAAAGCGATAAAACATAACAGGGGACTGAAAACGAGCTGTGCAGAGCTGCTGGTCTTCACAGCATTAAGTTCTTTCTTTCTGGCTTATTCTCTTCAGTCAGTCTCTGATTGTTGCCTTTTCCTGGGCTTAGAATTAAAAGCCAAACACGATTAGAGGGGAAAAAAGGGTTTTCCCTCGGTATTTATTTAAGGATCCTCAGGTGCACCACATCCGGGTAGAATGCACAGAAATGCACCCCAGAATGCACACCGAAAATGCACACACCCCGATGATTCACGTGTACAGTTACAGACCTTGCACATTAGCAGATCTATCAAAGATTCCCCAATGAGAGGCTCAAGAGAAGCCCCCATCCTGAGGAACCTTCCCCCTGGAGGGGCCTATCTTGGTTTACAGAATGTGTTCTGGAGAGGACCTTGGTGTCTGGGGCTTTCTGACCCAACTGCGAGGTTCCCAAGATGTTTGGTCTCTTGGCTTAATGGAACTTTGGGTCTAAGCTAGGTATCAGACTTAGGGAATTACAAGTATGTGGGCTAAAAGCACTAAGGATACATAAAAGCTGTATGAAAGGGTATATAAGAGGGTATATAAGAGGGGTATATGAAAAAGCAAAAAATCATCATGGCATCATGATGGCCATTCTAAAGGACTGTTGCTTAGTCCCTTCTCAGGCTGCAACTAGTTTTGTTTAGGCTTGCTATAAAAGAAAAATTCTGTGTTTATATTAATTGGAACTTCTTAAGTTTGACCACTCAAGAAATGAAGGTGTCCCACAATTCCTGTGCATATTCTAATACATCTACTGACTAGGGAAGTGTCAGGTTTCAAAGAAATCTCTTCCTAGGATAGGAAGAAATAAAACAGCTTTATAATGAGGAAGAGTAATTTAAGAAGTGACCTTTTCCAGTGCTCCGTTAACAGCTGTCATCCATTTTTTAAAAAGGCAAGATATCAGTACAGCAGTTCCTCAGAAACAGAACCAGATTCAGGAAAAATAAAAGTGCTACAAGTACTACCTTCCCTAAGGAAGGTTCAGCTTATCCTGCTTCAGTTTGAAAATTTTAAACTTAAAATAGTACTAAATTACTCCATTAGAAATACAGTCACAGGTCTTCTTACATAGTCACATTTTACATGTGAGACAACAAGCATTCTGCATTTAAGTTATGGTAATGAAAAAGAAGTGAGGCTATGCTTGCTTTGACTAGGCAAAACAAAGTGCTCAGCAAAGATGAAGGAGGACCGAAAACAAGTGCCACGAATTAACAGCATCTTCATTGAAGTACTTTGATCTCTGATACTTGCAGTGTATGCGCAGCAGAAGAAATACACAATGCACATGAATGTTGAAAAAATGCAAGTTTCAGAACAGTCATAATCAGTCATTCACCCTCCAACTACCAAAAATTTACCATTTCACTATAAAACTCATCAAAAATCTGTGCCACCATTTATGAAACATCCTACTGTGATAGTGACTGACTGATATTAATTTTCAAAACCAGAATCACATAACAAAAAGGTAGGGCAGGAAATGAGTCTCTTCAGATCATTTTTGTTACATTCTATCTACATCTGTTTTGATAAACCAAACTGTGTGTGGCAATTCTGTCAGGCACTAGAATCAGTCAGTTCTGCAGTTAAACCATTAAAATAGCTCTTAGCACATTTTTGGCACATGCCGACTAGCACTTGCCAAAACAATCCAAAGTAGTTTCAAAGTTGGCACAGAGCAGAACTCCTTTCCTGCCTGCACACAGCCATTCTGCATGGACCTTAAGGCAGTTACCTACCATGGATGCAGGGCTGTAGGGCCATGATGCCAAAGAAAAATCATGCACACATTTAATTTATTAGACTAGGTATTGTCTCTCACTGAAAGTATCACAGATCTACTAAATTTTTTCTCTGTATGTTATTTAACAGCAGGTGATTCTCTGCTGGATATGGGGATAGACTTGGCATGTCTTGCTTATATAATAGCATGAAAACAGTTTTCCATATCCAATTTTGAGTAAAATGAAAAGGAACCAGGCACCCAGCCTCAACATCTTACAGCAGTTCTTTCAATTTCAACACAATCAACAGGCACATTTATAGTAGCATTCAGAAAAAGAAAAACCCAAACACCCACCCACAGAGCAAACAAATGCAAAGTCTTTGTGTGAACTTATAAAAGCTATAAATGAAAGGTTGGGTGCAACAGTTGAAATTTCATTTATGTTAACCAGTGTCTCTTAAAGCTGCCTTAAGGCAGAGGACTGTGAAGTGTCTAAAGCAATATCTATTTTTAGGGAAGGTACACAAGAGCCAGAGAACTGCAAACCACTAAACACTCATCTCTGTTCTGTGCAAACTGTCTGGAAAACTAACAAAGGACATGCATGCCTGTCCTAATGTAAGCTGTAGAGGACATCATATCACAAACTTTCTGTCCTTTCAAAAAGTGAACCTGCTTGCAGATGAACACTTATGTCCATAAAAATTCACCTGGATTTCTGAGAAGGCTTTCAACAAGGTCTCTCAACAAATGCTTTTATGGAGCCTGAGGAGCCATGGGATATGAGAGGAATTATTCTGGTAATGACAGAGACCAGTTGCAAGGAACTTGCAGCAGAACTTTAATCATGTATCCCGTGATTTCTTGCAAAAAGGCAGATGAAATGTGAAGAAATTCACAGAGAAAAAAAGCCCAAATCTCTTAAAGTCACGTGGACTTAAAGCTGATCTTTACTACTCAGGGCATTACCTTGAAGTGATTATATATTCATGAAAACATCATCTCAGAGCTCAGCAGAGGTTAAAAAAACCCCCAATCATGTGTTGGGATTTATTGTGAAAAGAAGAGAGGGCCAATGTGTAGTCCAAGGATCTCCCTGAATGCTGAATGCTATTTGTAATTCTGTCCCCCCAACAAAAAGGAGAACAGAAATGGAAGAAAAATGCAGAAAAGCACAATGAAGACATCAAAAGTCGGAGAACCTCTATTTTGGGAACAATTAAGCAGTCATGAACTGAACAGGTGTCTTGGGGTGACTTTATGATGTTGTATCCCATATCGCTTGCCCTATGCCCAGGCCTTTTTGTGCCTTAAAACTGGGTGCGAGAGGGAAAAAAAAAAAGCCAGATGAACTTTTCAAAGCAGTTTGTGCTCCAAGGACGCAGAGATAGCTGCTGCTGCTGCAGAGTGGAGGAAAGCACCTTCTGGCTTTCCCAGCTCTTGGCTCCTTTTCTCGGAAGAGAGAGATGGAGAGTTAAACTCCTTTGTCTCCCTGGGACTTTGGTTTCTTCTTCTCTTCTGGAACTGTTCAGAACCTCAGAACATCATCCAGGAGAACTTTCCACCAAGGCCCAGAGGTAAGCTCAGGCTGACCCAGCTCCAAAGAGGAGGAGAAAGACCACACCCACAAAAGGACTTTAAAATTTTCCCAGGTTTCTCTCCACAGCAAGAGGTTTTATTATTTAGCATTATTAGTCTTTTTCCTCTGTGTGTGTGTTAAATAAATAGGTTTTTTCCCCTCTTTCAGTTTCCTCTGAGGAAAATTCTTTCTCGAACCTGGTGGGGGAGGGGTGGTTGAAACCTGCCTTCTATTAGAGGACATTCAATTTCGGACGTTCCTCTGAATTTTGTCTCAAACAGAGACAAGACAGGACAGAAGTTTATAAAGTCACAGCTTGCTGGAGAATACTAATAGAGAGTGATTGCCCAGTATTTCTTCCAACAAGAAAATATGTAGGAAGAGCTTACGAAAGTATTATGTAGCAGTAAACAAACAGAAGACTGTTCACAAAGCACGTGGTTCAGCTGTGGATCTCTGTGCTGCAGGATGTTGCCAACAGCAGAAGTTTGTAAGAACAAAAGCAACAAGACAAATTCATGGAAGATCCACCTAGAACAGCTTGGGGTGGGGGGAAGGTTTAACTGGAAGCTGCAGGGAAAGTGCACCAGGTAAAGTACCTTGCAAGCTTGTCCCGATTTAATACACTACTCAAGGTCATGTTTCTCCTGGCTGGATCCCTTCAGAGAGCAGATACTGGGCTAGATGGACACATACAATCCTTGTATTATACTACCCAAGGGCATGAACTATGGTGAGCTCATCAAATTCTCTTTTCCACTCTCTGCATTGTCTCCCCATAGAACAGCAAAAAAAGTCCAGGACTCAACACCTGAAAACCTGAATCCAAGATATTTAAAGTACTATTTATAGTCTCTTCATTAAAATTAACTGTTCTGGTTTGGGGACCTGATGAATAGGGGAGTAAGAGAAAAAAATTGTATCAGACTGCAGAATTATTTTTCATGGAAACAAAAGGCATTTGAAAATCTATGTTTCCTTTCATTTCACAAGCAATTTGATTTTCTTTGCCTTCCTCTTCTCGAATGTAAACAGACAGGTAAAGTCAGATTCAAAACCCCAAAAGATACGAAATTTTATATAAATTTCTCTCACAAAGGACAGGGGGAAGAAATGAAACATAAATCACACTAATCTACTGTGCCACAGCAATGGCTTCTCAATTCAAATTTTTGAAGCACTGCCACTCTACACAGATACACGAAGTAGCTCTAGCTATGGTAAAAGAAGCATTTTACTCTGCTCAGTTCATGAACTAAGCTGTCATTAATTCCATATAGCTCCATTTCACGTTTATAGGAAAGTCTGAAGAGATTTCATACCTGTGGAAGTTTAGAGGTATGAAACTGAACCGGAGCTGTACTTCTTAACTGCTTTCTGTAATTGCCATGACACTGGTATCTATCTCTAGACAGAGAACAAAACCCTGCATCTTCCCTTTTTCAATTCTGCATTACTGTTTCTTCAGTGTCAGGCTATAATACAACAGTGTACTAATGGATATGTTTTCAAATTATGTCAGATACATAATAAATCCTGGTGGTCTGTTTAGAAGAATAATGCCTTAAATATGCAACCTTTTATTCTGAAAATGGACCGTCTGCAAATCATTTAGACATTCATTATACTGCTGCCATGGTTAAGGAATGGTGTTTCCCAGTGAAACACTCCAAACCATGCGCTGCTCGCTCACTCCCCCATCACCCCTTCCCCTGTGGAGGGCTGGACAGGAGAACTGGAGACATAGAAGATAAAGATCACAGATTGAAAGAAGAACAACTTATGGGAAACAGCAATGAGAAAGAACAACAAACAGTAACAGCAACAATTTCAGAGTGTACATGGGGGGTGAATGATTCACATGGGAGAGCTCGCCACGTGTAAACCCCTGACTACACCCAACCATGCTGCCACACTATGTGACCGGGAAGGGACTCCTTCCCCCATCCCTGGAAAATGAGGTGAGGTGGTAGAGAATAACCTCTGGGTCCTGGCCATGCCCCTTCTGGCTACTGCAGAGATTAACCCTGTCTTGGCTGGAACCAGGGCAACTGCCAACAAATTAAACAAATTATATACTCTATACTAACATGATATAAACATTTGCCTAAAACAGGTTAATGGTAAGTCAACAGACTTCAGAATTATTAATTTCTAGTCATATGGATATCAACTAATATTTATTTGCAATTATAATGATAATTACTTGTGTTGATTTAAAGGGAAACCCCAGCAAGCTTACCTACTTCTAGGCGGCACTGGTATAATGAAGTTCTAAAAGTTACCTCCGTGACCAACACAGTATTATTCTGCTTTTCAAAGAAAACACTAATTCACAGAAAACACAAAGCATGATAATCCCAGTGTAAGAAAAAGCATTTCTAGTAGTATTCTGATATGTTACTATACCAAAAGAAAAAGAATTTATTAAAAATTATGAACAAGAAGTAATAAACTTAGAAAATGTTCTAAGAGCAAAATAATTCAGCAATTTATTAGAGAGAAAACAGACTTTAAAAAAAAAAACCAGGCCAACTAAAAAAAATAAGGTAATAAATAACCGTGCATTAAAAATAATATACCTACTTGCCAGTGATGGTCCTCCAAAGCTGTGCACCTGCAATTGTAGGAATGTAAGATGAAACACAATGCACTAAAACAGAAAGAATTTTTCTTTTTTTTGTTCATAGGAAATGTTCAGAATTGGTACAAAATTACCAAGGAATTCTCTGTATCAAACAGGAAAGCTACATTATCTTACAGTAACGGTTCTTGAATTGCTTTCTGTAAACTTAACGTCTAGTTAAATTCATAAATGGAAAAAATAAGGATCTTCTACGGCTACACTTCCACATGGAAGGATGTCATGAAGACGGTAATCAACATAACTTTTACATCAACACACCCTATACATCCATACACTGACAACCGCTCTACATTCCTCACGAATCTGTAATAGTCTTGCCATCTAGTGGCCGCCTGGAAGCGTGAAGCAGCTACGCAGACGCGTTACACTGGGAAGAATCTTTTCTGCTTTTTGGAGTGGCACGTCATCGATTTCAATTCATTACCACAAGACTTCTACAGTATTACTTCAAGAGCCTGATTTTTCTTGAACTCTGTCTACAATGGCATCAAAAGCAATAGTAAAATAAATTAGTTTACTACAGTAAATAATTATTCTATAAGCTGGGAAACAGAGGTCTTCCTAGCCTCATCTCTAAAATGAGGTTAAATAATCACACAAACACGAGAGTGGTACATCTTGGATTTGGTCACTACAAAAATATTAATTACAGGTATGAGTGAATTTACCTAAATCATTGCCTTCCAGCTCGCAAGGTATTCAGTGTTTGTGGTGATCTATACAGCACAGAGCTTAAAAAATCAAATTCTGCTTAGCTTTATAAGTTGGCCTCTGGGCTTGTAATACTCAAGCAGGAAACAGAATGGTAACCAAGACTCCCATAAAAGGGAATGACAGTAAATCATACTTCAGAAAAGGTAGCAAATATCTGCTGTAACTTAGCAGGGAACAACAGGCTTTGGCAGTCAGAAATGACATGTTAGTACATCAAAGAGGAATACCATGCTTCCCTGACACCTATTTCCTGCTTTTGTACTATGTTCAGATGACTTTTCAAACACTTTGCATGGGATTTAACAACAAACAAAAGGCAAAATAAGAATCTTGAAAAAAAATCTTCATGGCAATGACAATTAAAAACTTATGATGAGAATTTTGTCAAAGAATTTTCAAGATGGTAATGAAGTACAGGACAGGAATTGAAAAAGAAAGCCCCAAAACACCAGCTCAGCCAACAAACTCAATATTCCTTTCAAAATTGATTGTATTCACATAAGACTTTATATGCACTGGAAAATAATGCTACACAAAGTAAAAAGAAAATACTGCTCACTTCTTATTTCAGCTGTGCTAAGATAGGTAATTTCTCTATCTATTTACAAATTTCACTCATTTATATTGGATGTCCCAAAATTTCCAAAAATTATATTATTAATGTCAGAAGAAGTATGAATGTTTAGGAAAACTTTGTATTTTAGAAAATAATGCATTTTCAGACCTAGCAGTTAAGAAGCAAGAATGACTGTCCACTCACAACAATTACACTCACCTAAATGCTAAAACAAATCTCCTAATGTCCTTCCTATAAAATATAGCGAAACATCATTGAAAATGGCAGTAGACTATCACAGATCTACTATCACTCTCTAAAATTAGCTGAGACTTTTTCAGTAATCATAATATTGACCTGTCTTTAGTAATGAATTAGCATGCTCCAAACTGCAGGTGTTTAAACATGGAACTCTTATCAGTACACTTACCTTTTATCTTTGAGAATACCAAATCCTTCATTATCTGAAGAACTAACACTCCAAGTATTATAAGGGAAGTCAGATGATACACTCTCCAAGGGGTCAAAGCAACAAACCTAGAATGTCAAGAAGAAATAAATGTTGAATACTTTTAAACCCATTGGAAGCATGCAAAAACTGACAGCTGCTCCTAATACTGAAAATAAATAGGAAGAAATAGACTCAGATTGCAATAACTGAATCCAGTTTCTCCCCACAACCTTTCCATGGGAAGCAAATACTGAGAGCTCCAAGCATGGCATTTAAAGATACAAAGATTAAACACTGAGTTTGTAGTAGATTCTTGCCCATACTTTTATTTACGCACAGAGAAAATAAAGAAAACAAAATATTTTAATTATTGCATAGAAAATACTACTTTTAAATTAATTGTGGTTTCATTAAAATTAATTGTCTTGGCACAATGCACAAAAAAGAGGCTAAAATTTTTCCTGTGTTTCCCACAGAACATATGTTTAAGCAATATTTTTAAACAAATTATTCTTTCAAACACAAAGATGAGATAAATCTATATCACAGCATAATATTAAAACTTGTCTTCATAACAAGCTTTCATGAATTTTGTTTTTAATGACATAATTTTTTAGAACATGTCTAGTCAAGTCAAAAAGACCTAGACTCAGAAAGTATGAATTACAATCTCATGCACTGCTGACTTTGCTATCCAAGTGTGTTTGGAGATTAGCTCTTCTATCTGTTTTACTGTCAAATATCCTAACTCACAAAAAAAGGGTCTGAAGTAAAAAGAACTAAAATTCAATTAAATAAATAAAAAAAGCTTAAGTATTTTAATATCTGGTTTCAAGCACTTTAATTCAGAGATCTGAGTAGAAATAGTGAACAAATTAATATATTTTTCAAAGTAAAAGCAATTAACTTTAAAAAGTTGAGGTTAGCCAAAACCAGAAAGAAGCCACTGTCCAAGGCACTGGATCAAATGAGAATACCAACAGAAACAAAATCATACAAAGCTGGGATGTTTCCAAGAAACCTCTCAGATTTGAAAATAGGGCAACTGGCCACCCAATGAGTTGCTGCTGCAGAGCTTTTCCGCAAGAAAGGGGGAAGGGGAGTGAAAAAGAGTAGCAAACATGGCCACTGCAGGAAGCCAAGAGGCATCCTTTGAGCATACTTGGATTTTTTAGAAAGAAAATTGACTTCACAATATTTCTAACAAGCTCAGGACACACTGCTATTGTAGCAAATTGCTCCAGTATTCCTGAAAAAGAAAGACTGCCTTAAAGAAGATGTCCATGCCACTAATTTTCACATTTAACACAAACTCGTAATACCCAATCACCCTGAGCAGACCAGGATATGAATTCCAGTACAAACACAAAAGCTCACTCTGAAGGTTTTATCCAAATATAAAGGGTTGTTATCCGTAGAGAATTTGAATTATGAGACTATTCTATAAAATAAATGTATAAAATCAGCACCTTCATATAATTCAGCCAGCTCAAGAAAACCAACAGAGAAGTGTAGAGAAAAATGATTACAAGGCAGCCTCTCTCAAAACTGCCCAATCATAACTCAGTAAATCAAAACTCGTTACCGCTTTGCATCATGTTGTCCTACTATTTTTCTTGGTAATATTATTCAGCATTAAAAATCTTTGCTTGTGTTTAAGGGTTAAGTTCAACTGCACGGAAGATTTTGTTTTGCCTACTCACTTAACTTATTGATAACGGGCTCAGGGAAAAGATGTGATGCTGGTATAGAAAAATCAAGTGAAAAATTTTTCATTCAACTTCTAGGCAGCAGAAGATTACAACAAATAAAGACCTTTAAATTGTTCAGGCTTAATACCATGTCCATTCTATAGGGTCTTCATGGTGCTTGTGCATGAATGTTTATAGAATCACACAGAATGCCCTGAGTTAGCAATTACCATTGGCCAGTCTTCGATGGTCTCAAACACATTCAGCAATACCAAAATTCATACATGAGTGCATGCACGTGTGTACGTACACACACGTATCTTACTAGATTTCCAGGGTAAGATCAGGTGCTTACTAAGAAGGCTTAGTCTATCTTTCAAAAAATGCACAGAACATGTTTGACCTACTTTATGCTCACAACTAAACCATACTGCTAGTTTCACTGCAACCACAGCTGTCACCTGCTGTTAAAAACAATTGCACTAATGCAGACCAGGATTAGCAAACAAGGATTAACAAGGTAGCATCCTCTCTGAAAGATGCTTCCAAGTCATGTCATCCCACCTTCTCGACATTGCAGTCTCTCTGCTCCAATGTTTGAGGAAAAAAACTGTAATCTAGTTGAAGCAGCTACTGTAGTCACAAACAAGGACTCTTCACTTATTTGGAGAGCTTTGAATTGTTCTGACTGAACTTCCCATACCTTAACATTATTAGCTCTTTGCCTAGACTGTGATGTTTGCAATAAAGACCATCCCTTGAGAATTCACTCACAGCCAGCTTGTGTCAGCCCTCAGGTGCCAGAGCAATACAGATTAGAAAACCTGTTTGTGAGCCATATGTCAGAGATCTGTGTCCTTGAAGCCCTTCCTGGTGAAAAGCTGATAAGGTCCCCTTGTACTTTTTTGGCATATATCTATTATAAGCTTATCAAAAGGTTATTTCAACATGCTGGGATCTGAAAAACACTTATTATGCTACCACTGTCAGGATTCAAAATTCTTCTAGGAATTATCAACATGATGCATAGCAACCAGACTAACAGTTTCTGTGGTACTTTTGCTCACTAATAAAAGTTAGGGCATTTTCCCCCCTTCTTTTTTAAGAAAAAGAACAGCTTTTACTCTTAAGCATTTCTAACACGCACATATCTGACAAAAATGAAAGGCTCCAGAATGACATCTTCATATACTGCACTCCTTCTGTTTTGTAGAAGAATGCAGTGTAAGAGAAGCTTATTCAACATGCTCTCTTTTTTAAGCAATAAACAAAACAGACTGAAGTTTAAATAGTTTAATTTCCTCTACAAGTAGTGTGGAAATAGAAACCATTACTAGAGACATAACCAAGATTTGTTCCCCCCTGGAATTCTGCAGTATTTTGTGAATTTCTTTTTTTTTTTTTNTTTTTTTTTGCAGGGGGGGCAGTTTAAGAAAGCAAAGGTTAAAACAATGTATAGAATGATGCATTCCAGATAACTACTTCAGCAGTTAACAGGACAGCTTGCACAACAAGGGGACAAGAAATTCTGCTGTAGGCAGTGCAGGACTCCCAAAAAAAACCAGTCATGAGGTGCCCAGGACTCAGTCCCTGTCACTGGCTGAAACAGGCACTCACTGCATAGGAACGGCCCTCACTCAGACACAGCCCCAGGCGTGGGATACAGCCCTGGCTTTGAGGCTGCAAGAAATGCCTGTCCCCTGCACTGATGGCAACGGTGGCCTCACTGTGAAAGGTGTCCTCTGGTCCAGAGCACTCAAGTGAAAGAGCTGCTGGAGGTGCTAAGGGGTGGCAGACCACTATGGAGTAGGACTTTCAAAAGCTTAATTGTGTAAGAATCCAAGCAATGTGTTCCGACTGGAGCTCGTTTGAGCAAGTCAGACTAGCTGACCTCCTGTTGTCCTTCCAACCTATGTTCTTCTATGTAGGAAGAATGTACGTGTGATGGAGCCAAGCCTGCTACTCAATTCCACTGTGGAAGACTGAGAAACCATTTTTGTGAAATGAAATAGGAGCGATATCAATGGATAATTAAGCAGTGGTTGTCCACAGAGGTTGTGAAATTTCCAACCTTGATGGCTGTGAAGACAAAACCCTGAGCAATCTGATCTGTATTAAGTACTGATCTTATTTTGAGCTGCAAGTCATACTAGAGACCTCATGAAGCCCCTACCAACCTGAATGATATCTTCATTCTGTGACTATTTTAGTCTATTAGAAGTGGCTGGCAAATATTTTTCGGTAAGATGCTGACCTTAGAACTTAAAGGCACAACAGTTTCTGTTTCTGGGCCTGGTTATACTACAGCTGGACTGAAATGATTCTAAACTGCACAGTCAAAACTTGACAACTTCCACAACTAAAAGTAAAAATTCTTCAACTGCATGATGGTGAACCTAAATACAGAAAAGTAGCCTAAGGTACCTTCTCCTTCTTGTCTTTTCTGCAGCTCTTTATAGTATGGGATGTCAATACTGTCAATATGTTGTATCAAAAAGCAGCTATCTCACAGTGCAGAGCACCTGGGACAATTAACTGCACAAACCAGATTGTACAAAGTCACTCAAGTGGCACGAGCCAGCTAACAAATTTTGAAGGTTAACAATATCATACAATATTGCAGTCAGTAAACATAATAAAAACTTACAGGGCATGACAAAAGCTATTTTGAATTCTATCATGAGATACAGGGAAGGCACAGACCTACCAAATTGTTTTAAATGCTAAATAAATAAATTTGATTATTTAATTTCAGCTGTTAAGATTGTGGGTTTTTTACAACACATTCTAGAACTATGAATGAGTAGCACTTTGTAAACACAGAAAATAAAAAAACCCCATTTAATCAAAATTAAATTATTTAGACTATCAGCAGCCAGTGCTAGTTATTTTTGGAAAGCCTTAGCAGGTACACTTTTAATAACCATCTTTCCTTAGATGAATTCCAGAGATAATCACATAAATAAATGAAAGCTGTCAATAACACAGATGTGAGCATGGAGCTTTGCTTCATCATCAGCTTTTATGACACATTTACTGGCTGCATGAGTCATTTGTGGACTTCAGTTCTGTGTCCCACAAACTCATATTTACATCTTAAAATCAGAGCACAAACTGTTCAGAGTAGTTCTGTGGAGTTCCAAAGAGTGCAGGTTGGTATATAACCGTTTCCTCATAAAATGCTAAGGTGGAAATCTACGGACACCTTTCAGCCAGTTTTCCATAGAACTGGTCTTCTTCCAATCAGACACAGGTAACCAAGCGTGGCCTATGACATAAACTACATACAGAATGGCTCTCCCCTGTAAACAGAAAGTATTTCTAGTGCATTTTGAGACTACTGAACTGCTAATTTCAATGGTACTTTGCTCCTACAGGGGACCACCCAACACTGTTGCAGACAAACATCTACAGTGGAGGCATTTGGGTAAGGAGAAGATGTGGTAATAACTATTTCCTGGTGCTAGTTGTTTCCTGCTTGGAGCTGAATGTAGACCATTCTTCCACGCTTACTGCTGGAGCGATCAGCACCTGTCCGGCTGCAATAAATTCCAACTACTGTCTCAAGCAAGAGGTCTGGGGAAGGGGAAGAGGGCCTGTTTTCTTCTAATTACAGCATGAAGTGCACTGCCTGAACAACATTTTTGAAATACATGGTAAAGGTAGTATCAGAAAGCTTGTGCCCTTACTGATCACTGGATCAATCATTCTGTTTGTTCTTCTGTGAATCAAGAAGGAAAAATATATATTCAACTCTATTTATTTACAGGTAATTTAATGCTTCGACTCTCCTAACTGAAAAACCATCCCAAAGCAGGTTAGCAAATCCTGCTTTTTATGTCTATTAAATTTACAACTTTTATGTGAACTGCTCTCCTATATAAATGATTTCCATACTAAGCCTCTGTAAATATCAAAATGCAGTATCTACAAATACAGAAATCCAAGCCCCGAGTATTCAAAACACTGGAAGTCCAGAACTCAATAATCCAGTATTTTTCCTGTTCTCCTTTAGTACATCTTGGTGTTGTGGTATAACACTGGCTGGCAATTAAGGCTGCTTACTTTTCTCCTGCCCTGGTGAGATGGGATGGAGAATAGAAAGAAGTAAAATCCGGGGCATAAGAACAGTTTAATAATTGAAATAAAGTTAGTAAGAGTAACGAAAATAATAACTGAAATGTGATACAACAATAAGAGAAAGGAATAAAATCCAAGACCAGTGATGCACAATACCACTGCTCATCACCCACTGACCAATGCTCAGCCTGACCCGATCAGTGATGGGCAATTCCTGGCCAGCTCTTCCCAGGTTGTGGACTGGGCATGACACAGGGTATGGAATATCCCTTTGGCTGTCGGGTCAGCTGTCCTTGCTGTGCTCCCTCCTGGCTTCTTGTGCACCTGCTTCCTGGCAGAGCACAGAAAACTGGAAAGTCCTTGACTTAGGTAAACACTGCTCAGCAACAACTGAAACATCTGTGTGTTATCAACATTTTTCTCATAATGAATCCAAAACACAGCACTGCACCACTGTACTGGGGAGAAAATTAATTCCATCCCAACCAAAATCAAGACACCTGGTCTGAGCCAAAGTATTTAGATACTTGTTCAAGAATCACAGTGCAAAAATCCTTCCCCATTCCTACACAAAAAGTGTAGATTTTCACTTAAGGCAGAGTAAGTTATGCACACTTTTTTGGTAGAATCTATTTATAGAATAGAATTTGGTACAATATTATTATATTTATACGGTATTTAACGGTGAACCTTCATGTCTGAAAAATACACAAAAACTGTCGTACAGCAGATTCTGTGTTGAAGAGAGGGAATTACATGTACAAAAACACATCTGTATATGTGCTGTCAAAAATTTTACAAGGAACAAAGACTTAAATTCTGTCTAAAAAACCTCCTCACCCCTCCAAAAAGCATAATTTGTTGAATAAAATAATTTCAAAAGCATTTACTCTATATCTTATACTAATTAAAATTTATAATATGCACACCACCACTCTGGGTGCCTGTCAGCTTGAACTTAGAAAGCTGTTTATCTGTTTAGCTGAAAACCTGTACAATGCTGCAATAGAATGCTTCTTAAAAACATGGACATTAAAAATGTTTTAGATCACGTCTAATTTAGTGGAAAAAAATGTAAGCTTCCGTAAAGACATAAATTAGAAAGAAGCACTGTCTTTCATTTCAAGTTTTTCTCTAAATAAAGAGTTCCATCCAAAAACTTAGGTGTCTGAGATATTTCAGAGTAAAATGAAGCACTGAAAAGCAGTTGATTTGTAACCTACGTGCCAAGTAGCAAAGAATGTTCGACTGGATAGCACCGAGAAATCTAAAAAATTCTATCACTAGGTACATAAAAATAAACAAATAATTAAAAAAAACCCTCAAGCAGAAAAAGCGTGCTTATTATTTTAAAACTTGCATCACTTTTTTTTAAGTCTTTCTTTGTGAAGACAAAGAAAACTCAGCCATCAACCTTTTATTGAAAGAGCTTATTTGTCAGGTTTCATTGAAAAGATTAGGATCGTATTTGTTCATCCAGAAAGCACAGATCAAACCAGTTTTTCTTTAGAAAACATTCTAGAACTTACTAGGAAAAACGATTTTTGAATAATAAACAGAACTCTTATCCTAAGAAACAGACCCCCATAAATTTAAACTACTGTTACTTTGACAGCCATCGGTAGAAGGGGTAGTTCTCTGGAAGGTCTGTGCACAGGTTTCAGGGCAAAAGCAAAGATGGCTGGACAATGCTAACTTGAGTTAACACACAGGATAGGAATTCAAATTGTATATTTTCTCTACCCCAAGAAACCAGCTCTTAAACTTAAAAATAAGTCTAAATAAAACAAAATATATTATAAGTCTCTAAGAAAAAAACATTAGAAAAATCATTACAATACTTTGCATTTAATCACCAAAGATAAATGTGCTTAGGAACTGGTACATTTGGAAGTATATTGTTGGTCTGGGAAAGAGGATTAAGTTAATAATGTCACATTGCAAAATTGTCTCACACTGTTTGCAAGGAAACCTCTTGAGGAATGCAGCAGTTAGAATCATGTTTCAATATTTGTGGCTTTTGGATCAGATTTACTGCAACCTGTTGCATTCAGACAGGCATATAAAAAACAATTGAGAAGGAGAAAGTTTAAATTACCTAAACGACATACCTTCTTCAGTCTACCATGACATCAAATTCTACTGTTTTCATCAGTGAAAACAGGGGATGATATTTCCATGGAAGTTAACATTATTTTGGTTTAACACATAACATCAAATAACCTTGCTTCCTTTGTTTTTGCAGACAAATGCCTAGATGACCTTAATTAACCTGTACTCTGGCAAAGTACAGAAGAAATCTTAATCCCATTTTCTCATACAGTAGCAGCAGTTTGAGCAGTAGCACCTCTACCATGCTGCCCCAAATCTCCTTTTCTTTAATGCTCTCATTAGTCCTGTAACATCTACCATGGAGCATAGCATATCCCCCTAAAACATTCATTGTTCTCAGAATTCTACTTACTATTTGAAAGGTCTCCTTATTTTGAGGCAATACACGAAGAAATTGTAATTTCTCTCTTGAGACAACTGCTTTAGACACAGCATATGTATGTTTCAGCAAGACAGAATAAACAGAAGCCATGCTGCAATTCCTCTATTCTCCTTTGTTTAGGATTTCCATTTTCCATAAAATCCTCATCCTAGACTTGGTCCCAAATTGTTCAGTAATGCTCGCTTTTCCTCGACTACCCCACTTGATTTCTTTTCTGACTGATCCTGATTCCATCTTATTGGTTGAAAAATGCTGTCAACTGTCCAGGTTTTTATGTAACACCATCTGGCTCTTAAACAATGTCAAATTTCATTCCTGTAAACTAATCTCTCAGCCAAAAGTATGCAAACTGTCACTAAAAAGCTGTTAATGGCTTTTAATTATTTTTGCTAACTAAATCAAATGAATTCAACTCTCTGTTCCACTTTTCTACCACTAAAGCCTTCAAAAGTTTTCACAATTTGTATTGGAAAAGTGAATATAACCCTAAAACTGCCTAAGTGAAAACAAGCAGACCCTAAAATTATATCACAACTTGTGCTGATGTTAGAATTTTAGCTTTACCTGAGGAAGAGTATTTTGGAGTATCACCTTCTAGGAAGCAAAAAACAACAAACCACAAACATTTTTTTAAGCTTGAAGAAATATCAGCAATTTACTGTACTATAGGTGGGTGCAATTAAATAAATCTCAATACCAGTAAGTTACAAAGACTTAGCAAAAGGCAGCAAATAAGTTAGGACTATCAGACTAGAAAAACAAACTAGCAACCATATAAGAAACGCATTCACGTGAATGCACAGTGAATTTCAAAACAGTCTATGCCAGAATTTTTTTCTTCTCTTTTCTGATAATGAATGTATTATCATTAAAAAAGAATAATGTCAATACCTAACCTACTCTACTACTCCTACTTAAGGGATCAGAGACATAAACTCTTATTAGAATTTGAGGCGGGAGTATTCACTTGTGTGCTACCCTGATAATTTGGATTTTGGGAAAGTAATCCCAAAACAACTAAGAATGTAGCTCTAAGATTTCCTGTAACAAAGACAGCCAAAGACTGAAATTTCCCACATTCAAAACCATATTTAGCATCTGGGTGCTATGAGGAAAAATCCATATGTGTTCTCCTGACTTTGAAGATATTACAAATTTAATTAAGTGATCTGAAGACCAGCATACTACAAACTGGCCTGAGAATGTCAATACTCCAATGCTTACTCCAACTCACTTAATTTTCATGTATTTTTCTTTACGTTTTGATTTCAAAGATTTCTTTTATTCCAATTCTCACTTAATTTTACATTCTGTCACCAAGAATGTCCTGTCTGAGTAGTTCCCCTAGACTACAATTCCAGTGGTAGCCACAGTCAGTGCCGATAGTGGACAAAAACGTACAGTCCACAAACACATAAAAAAGGGGCTGCTGCATGTCTTAAAGGTCAGTTTCTTTCTTGTAACAAAGAATAAAAATGCAAGCATACATTGTACATGCACACTGCTCTCTGAAAGTGCAAAAATCTTGCTTTATAGGCAAGCTGTCCATTGAGGTATAGTAGTGGCAGCATTTACAAGTTGTGTGCCAATACATGAAATAAATGCTTAGCTGAGTACTGTTTCCTTACACTGAAAGAATAAATTAATGAATGAAAAGTACTTTGAGATCTCTTCATGGCAAACTTTATCATTGCCAAGCAGAGTTTCAAGTAAGAAACACTTTAAGAACAAATCTTAAAGGGAACTGGATACTTCAAAACAAAACAAACACTTTAATAACAACTACTGAAACAATTTGGATACTTAAAAACAAAACACACCAATCCTCTAAACTCTGAATGTGTTTTTGTTACTAACATTTAAATAGCAATTAGATTTTCTGTCTGGAATAAACACAATCTTTACCTGATGCAATGCACACAGACAATTCAGATATAAGCAATATTGTTTTCTCTCTTTTCTTCTCTCATACAATGGAAATATTCACTAGGACTGAGACCAAACAAACAAACAAAAAATAAAGAGTATGGATGGTGACAAAAGACTATTTTTAATGGTAAATTAGGCCTGCACACCTGTCTAAATCAAGGAATGATACTTGTATGTTACACAGTTGGTTAGTTACTTTGTTGAGCCAGCACAATAACATCATGTAACATTGTTAAAAACAGACCTGCAGTAACATGCAAATTGGTGCCTCAGAAGGCATATTAAAATCCTCAAAGAAAAATGTGGATTTGGGCTGGTGAAGAGAATAGCAGATAGGGTAATGCAATAAATTCCTTCCACAAGGAGACAGGAAAAGAGAAAAGATCTATTACATCTTAGTCTTTCTGCTGCCTCCCTTCCTGAGAAATCCTAGGGAAATCAGGAAATTGGGCAACTGGTGAACAGATGCAACTGGTGTATATAGGGTTGACCTTGCAGACATTAATGTACTTGGGTTTGAAACATCTGCAGATAGAAAGCACATATTTGAAATAAACATCTGCAAACTACGAAAGATATGGAACAGCACAGAATTACTGAAAATAAACATGTCCTCCTGACCTTGTAGAAATATTTAAAATTGCAGATTGGGACAAAAAAAAGGTGCCACTATCCCCTCTATTCCATACACACCAAGAATAATAATTAGGATAGAATGCCAGCTTAAAAATCTAAGACTGAACGTTAATATTTAGCTAAGATTAAACCCAAGACTGAAAGTTATCAGTCAACAGCCTAACACTTAGAACACCTGCAGTGAACTTCTGGCACCAGCACAGAGTTTCTCTGTTCTTGGGCCAATGGCTCACTTTTTTGGTACAATGGGTATAAAACAGGGGGGAAAATCCAACCTGTTTTTTACTCTGTTATTTTGACTTCAGTCTGAAAACTATATACAGAACAAGAATCCATACTGTATTTCAGATGGTTAGGTGCAAAATAATATATCTATTTAACCCTTGTTCATTTTAAGGATTTTCAATCAGGTTCATTTGGGGCAAGAGGCTCCAGGTTGTTCATGGTGAATATAAAATGGAGGTGGTTAACTGAAAAATGCTTTTCCAGTAGCCAGATTTGTGTCTACTTTTACTACTCTCTTATTAAAGAGTCCACAATAATTTGTTCGGAATATTAGAAAAATAAAGGAAATCTGAATGAAATTAAGTTACTAAATTTCTTGTACTTACAAGAACAGTATTTTAGTAGTAACTCTCAAAAATGCATTTATAGACAATACAATGGTTAAGAGATTTTTAACATAAAAGAGACTACAATGGAATATATTTAAAAAAACCCCAAAAACCTGTGACAACAGAAAAACAGTTCACTCTCAGCAGCTCCAACTGCAATAGTTTACACACAAAGTATTTTGATGGGTGTACATACAAGAACTAAACTAACTGTGAGGAAAACAGTCCCAACAAAATTAAATGTTTGGGAGGAAGAACTGGTGTTACTTTTCCAAAATTCAGAAAACTGTAAAATTAAACCTCACCTCCCCTTCCTCCCTCCTCCACCAACGTTGCTGCTGCTATAGTGGGAGAAGTCTCCCATCCAGCAATACAGACTTCTCAACTCCGAGAAATCCTGATTAGAGGCCGTACGCACTGGGAGTCCCCCTGGGGGGCAGGGATACTTGTAGGCACACGACAAAGAAAGAGGAGGCACATGAAACGGCAACTAAGAAATGTTCCTTCTACCTACAGGCTCCAGCCAGCACAAAGCCCTGTTAGGAGAGACTTCACAGGCAGCAGGGGTGGACACTTGTTCCCGGTCTTGAAGCAGTAGTGACTGAGTCACCACAAACCAGGCTGACCAGCTGGCTCTCAAACAAGAGAAGGAGAAGCAGCAAACACACTGTGCTGCAAACACTCACTATGCCAACACCAAAGCAGGGAAATGTGACCTTAGATTTAAATGACTCTTTAATTTTCAAAGTGTCAGATCTCATAGGTTTGGTAATGAGATCTTTCCTGATGTTCTCAAACCACAGAAGCTTACTCGTCATCATTCCTGCTTCTACACATTTCCTAGTTCATCTACACCTCTCAAAACTCCCTGGCACTAGGAGAGTGAGCTTCCTTCTGAGGTACAATCGCCCCAAAGCAATCCATGCCCTGGCTTTTGCTAGTCCAACTCATCTTGAAAGCAACAAGGTAGACTGAACTATGAATTTTGATAAAATAACTTCAAATACTGGTCAGATAGCAAGTTGCCAGTAAGACTACCAAAAGAGACTTCCTACAGGCATTGAACAATGCAGGCATTTTATACTTTGCTTTTGATCAAATTTGGCAAAATAATAGGTAACAGGTTGCCCGGCAGCTACTATTCCTTGAGACGAGGAAATGTATTCTGCTAGATGCTGTCCCTGAAAATTTTATCAGAGCTACATTGAAAAGAAACATAAAACATTATGACTCTTCCAAATGGCTGAAAGAACAGGTGACCTCTAAAGTATGCAGAAAATGAGAGTAAAACCATGTAACTTTCTCAATGAAAGGATTTACCATGGATACCTAAGAGCAAGACGGATAATAAAAGTCATCCTAAATTAGACGTCACGCACACTCTGCTCCTGGGATCAAAGAGGATAAAATGTTTTTGAAAATATTTGCGGAGATTTTCTTGTGCAGCACAAAGCTTCAGAAAGTTTTCTTTCTGTGACTTGGGTCTCATGTTTAAATATCACACTGTTAGGGTTATAGAGAACCAAGAGGAGTTTGCTGTTAATCCACTGCACTGCTTGTTTACCTCTTATTTGCTTAAGAGGAAAGAAGGCAGTTCTAGCCACAGGAAAGCAAACACTATTCAGTCTTAAGAGCCTCTGCAGTATTATTAGACAGAGCACTAATTTATAAATTGCTCTGCATGATCAAGCAGGCATACATTTTAGATCAGAAAGCAAAAAACATAGGCATTGACAAAACCAAAGATTGGGGAAAACCCTGAAGAAGTTTCACATAGAAAGACAAGCTTTTTCCTAAAGAAATTAACAGGAGAGACATGACAAACACAACAATGAACACATCCCTATGTTAATTTCTGGGGTTTATTCCACAAAACTGTCTCCAACTACAAAAAGCTTAGTCCAAAAAGAGAACTGGTGCACTGCAGTAACATTTCGGCTGTCTCCACAAAGACTCCACTAAGTAGGCCACCAATTTGGAAAAGTGCATATACCCAAAGTGAACTCTAAAGTACTGGACCAGGGCATCAGCACAGCACTACCGATGGGCTCGGGGCCTGATTTCAGCAGGTTTCAAAACTGCACAGAAATGCGGGCCGGCGGCTCATGTCGGCTGTGACAAATGCGAGTTCTCGGCGGGGTGTCCTGAAGACGCCCTGCTCAGCTTCCATGTGAGACTCCTCCTCATCATCATCATCATCACACATCATGCTGTGAGAAATGGGGGCAGAACGTGTGTGTGTGCGGGGCTGGGGCAGACACCGAGGGTAAAAGAACCCGACCAAGCAGATGCGCTCAGCGCGAGGGCCGTGGCCAGACCCGGAGCGGCGGAGCGGCGGCTGGGGGCAGGGAATGCCGTGGCGCAGGTGAAGCGAAAAGCAGAACCTTTCTTCGCATGGAGGACTGGGGGCGCGGGTCAGCTCCCCGCGAAGGGTGGTCGGGAGAGAAAGGCAGGGGGGCGAACGCTCCCCTCGGGCGCCGAGGGAAGCGCGGGGCGGGGGAGGAGACGCCCGTGCCGGGCGGGGCGGCGCGGGCCGGGCGGGGGCTTTCCCATCCCGGGGGGCGGTCCCGACCCCGGCCCCGGCGCCCACCCCGGCCCGGCTGGCTCACCAGAAGAGCAGGTTGGCGCAGACGAAGCCGCTCAGGCTGCGGAGGGGCCGCTCCCAGCTCAGCGCGGCCGCGATGCAGCAGCCCACGGCCAGCCCCGTCTCCCCCAGCACCGCCGCCGCCCCGGCCCCGCCTGACACCTCCGCCGGCTCCGTCTCCCCGGGCGCCGCCGCGTCCCGCTCCTGCGGGGCCTCCGGCT
>VXAZ01000673.1:1213-26886 GCA_013399875.1 Gymnorhina tibicen
GGCTTGGTGCGGCGGGGGCTCGGGGGTGTTCCAGCTGCCTACTCACTTTTACCTGGGGGTTTCTCAGAGGGCAGAGATGCCTGCCGCAAGATTGAATTGGGAAAATGGGGTTGGGTGCAGCCCCTAGCTCTCTTGTGCTCTTGGCATTTAGAGGGGAGAGAGGCTGAGGTCGCTGTGGGGAGAATTCATCATCACTGCAGGGTTCTGCCTTCTGCTGCCTTCCTTCTACTGTGAGTGGAGCTTGCTGGCTGGAGTGGCTGTTGCATTGGGACCCTATTTAACACCCTACCTCACCAAAAGAGGGACTTCTCACCATCTGCTCAGGTGCCTCAGTGGAAAAACCCCGGGATCCTGAGTCCACCTTTCCCTGCCCCGCTAGGAGCTGGGCTGCCGCTGCCCTGCCCCCACCGTTCTTTTGCCACAGCGCTAAGTCTTCACTACACCGTAACTCCTCACTCCCTGCCTGCAGAGATGTCCTGGGGTTCCTGCTGCAGCTCCAGAGTTTGATACATCTCATCTACCACCCGGGATTTTGTGTTCATCCCTGCTGTTCCAGCTGCTGCTCCCGAGGGTCCCGCTGGGGCACCAGGATCGGCTGCCCAGGGGGTTTGTGAAGCCTTTCTCCCATCCCTTCCCGGCTCGGGCACATCCGCCATTGCCGCGTGCTCCCCGAGCTCGCTCCGGAGCGCCCCCTGCAGCCGCGGGGGAACCATCGCACCCGCCCTGCTCGCCGGGAGCCGCCAGCGCCCCTGCCGGCTGTGACCGGAACTGCACCAAAGGGGAAAGGGCCTGGGGCCGAGAAGGCGTCACCGGGTTCTGGTCCTGTTTGTTGTTACTGCCATAGTTACTGTTGTCTGTTTGCCTTGTTTTATATATATTAGTAAAGAACTGTTATTCCTATTCCTCATATCTTTGCCGGAAAGCCCCTTAACTTCAAAGTTACAGTAATTTGGAGGGAAGTGGGTTACATTTTCCATTCCAAGGGAGGCTCCTGCCTTCCTTAGTAGACACCTGTCTTTCAAACCAAGATAGCTATTTTTAAATTAGTATGTTTAGCAATGACCTGCTATCTGTTTTACTTTAGATCAAAGTTTTGAGCCCACTGTTATACAGCAACAGGCTGTAGAAGTTGCAGTGGATGTGGGATGGGAGACCCTATGTGACTCTTCCGGGTCTCTGGCATGCTATGGGCAGCTAGAAATGCAAAAGTCGATTAGGAGCCCTGAGGTCTGACCTTAATGCAGTGCTGTCTCTCCTACCAGGCTGCCATTTGTTAACAATTGAAGTGCCAGGTTTGCAGCTGATACTAATTACATATCAGTATTAAACACAAATGAAGCAAGTGTTCATGCAAGAGCAGCAAGATGTGGGGCTGTGTGAACAGAAGTAAAGGAGGCAGAGGTGGCAGCTCATCTGGAGCAGAATTCAAAATAATAAGTCTTACACACATATCTAGGAGCAGAGAGAACAAGCTGTTAAGTTGCAGTTGCTTGCCTCCCTTTGCTTCTGAACCATAGAAATAGTATGCACATTTTAATAATGTTGTGGTATGAGTAAGGACATCACTGTGCACAATTCTTTTGCTGACTCTAGTAATAAAGCCTTCTGCCCTTTATTTATAGGAGTGCCTCAAGGATCTGACAGGAGGAATTGAGTGTGCTGCCAAGATATTAAATGAAATTCCCCAGAAAGACATTCAGTGCACTAAAAGAGCCTCAAAGGCAAAAAGGGAAGGAAATGGGCAAGGTAGGTCATACATAATGATCTCAGTTGGCGTCCATTGATCTCATCCAGGATCCTTTGAGAGTGGAATATCTGTAAAAGTCTTTTAAAAGTCACTTGGATATTCCGGGTAGTGTTTGCGCTCACAGAGATGCATTGTGCAGCAGTAAGGTTAACTGTGTTAAGCCATTTTCTTTTGACCCAACTAATTAAAATATAAAAATAATATTGTTTCCTCAGTCCATTGCTGTTAATCTGAAAAATCAGCAAAGTAATACATATTTTATCTTTAATAACTTTAGCTCTCTGCTAAAGATTTCCCTGGAGGAGAACCATCAGCATGGGACTGTACTAGAAGTGATGAAAAGTCCCTTGAGCTTGTGCTCCACGACAGGACAGTGAGGGATACATGGGGTGAGTATAGGACTGGAGCAAGTGCATAGTGATGTGTGATGCAATCAGCCAGGATATAGATCAAACTGAAGAACTATCATGAATCAAAACCCACCTGAATCTTTCTGGTATCTTGTGGTTTTGTTAACCAACATTAGTGTTGTGCATTACGTTCTGAATCCTTCCTGTTCCCTCTTCCAGCAGAAACAGAAATGAAATATGTTTTATCATGTTCTTAAAAAAAAATACTTTATGATGTTGATGAAGTACTTGGAGCTATGCAAAAAGTACAAGAAATATTGATGTTATGTGTCTGAAATGCGGCAGTCTAACTTTGCTCCAGTCATTGATTTGGGTAATTAGCAAAAGAGTGTGTCTCTTAATCTTCAACCCTTTAATTCTCTTCTCCAGTTTATATAAGGTAGCGTATGGTATGCACTGAATTCACAGGTACTAGACAGCATTAGGCAGGCAGATATAATCCTTATGCTTAAGAGACTCATATTTTCACTTTTTTTTTTTTTAGGCTCAGATTGCTCTTGTGTACAGCAACAAAAGGAACTTTCTCATTTTAACAGTCTGTGTCCTGTTCAGCAGGAATCTTACCTGCCTGGTGCAGGTTTAGTGATTAATGTTATTGCTGAAAAAATGGAATTTACCTGTCCCTTTCATTTCATTTTCAAATAAAGAATTAAATCTACGACTTTAAGGGATACTACCTTCCTCACTGAGGCTAAGGATTGTAATAGTCTACATTCACACTTCCCTTGGCCAAAATGATACTAATGTTATATGAATTAGGCTTTTAAGTAAATGCCATTCAGGTTACCCCCCAATTGGAAAACAATGTAGTAATACCATATAAGATGCTTTGCACACAAATCTGTGTAGAGTTGTTTAAAAGAGCCTAAACCTGGTAATAAGGCTTAAAATAGAGTGACTTTGTTCACCGTTGAAGTGACTCTGCTTGCTAAGCAGGAAATAAAACAGGCCTCCTGCACCAAAAATTTTGGGGCTCTTTATTCTTAAAACTGAAACAATTCTGTCCGCTTTGAAAAAGCACAAGCTATGGCCTGGTTGGAATTTGGCCTGGTTGGGCTTTGGCTGAAACACCTGTTTGACACTAAATTAAAAAATTCCTTCAAGTTTTGATGACCAAAATATGTCAGTGCTTTAAAAACAAAGCAAAAAAAATCACTTTGAACCTGAACAAATACTTCACCCTGTTCCATGACTTTTTAAATAGACTTATTATTGATTGCAGAGGGAACTTTTGATACTGGCTTTTCTAGGGTTGGACCTCTTCACTAAACAGCTGCACCTAAATTTCAGCAGATGTTTCTCTAATTTAGGCTTTTGAAACCTGTAAGTATTTTTCCCATTTAAGTACATTAGGACCAAATGGTGAATTACTGAAAGTCAAAAAACTTTCCTTTTATCATAAAAGTGCTTTCTAATAAAAAAAAAAGGTGATATTAAGGCCTTTATTATAGTCTTCTGGATCAAATTGCTACAAATTAGCCCATATTTAGTCCAGTAAAACAGTTCTGATTATTTTGTATTGAATGTGAACTGTAACGAAGTAAACTGGCAGTTGAATGAGCTGATGAATTAAAAAGGAGAATCTTTTACAGCTGGGAAGCACTTTGATGTGTCATTTATTATTTCCATGCTGCACCATGTGCTAGTGGTAAGTGTGGCTCATTGATGGTCTGCCTGCATTTGTCTATGTGAAATCAGACTACCTCTGTTTTGATCCTGATACCAAGATTGTAGGAACCATCACTTAGAAACTGGGGTTCAGAAACAGGACTTGTATTCCAATGAGTAAACAAATAACTGAGCAGCTCACTCCACTTAGGTGAAAGAAGTTTTGATTGCTGTTTTCATATTGCTTGTTAAAGAAATATATCAAGCAAGCTCATGCTTTCTGTTGTTGGAGTAAAAATGAATGGAGTATGTTTTCAAACTCTACTTTTTTTTTAGGGTTGCCTTTTCTCTTCCTTCCTTTGCCCCCCTCTTGCTGCTGTCTGTAGAGGCAGTAGAGGTGGTAGATGTTCCCCCATCCTCAGCTGTTGCATGCAAGCCCTGCACTACCCCTGACAAGGTGAGTTCAACCTCTTGGGTTGTTCCATCCTGGTGTTCTTTTTAAAATCTATTAGGTGACTACCCAGGATTTGTAACCAAAATGTAGGAGCCTGCTTTTAAACTACAGCTATGATACAGTATTGAATTGGTACTGCATTGCAATGTGTCCACACTTTGGAGATCATCTGGCCTTTCCTTGCACTGACATCCATGCTGGTATTCCTTTCCTGAGGGTGTGAAGCTCATGGTGCAGGAAACCACTTGCCTTAGTGGCCATGCAGATACAAAAGAATATCTTAAACATAGCAACCTTTGTGTATCTTTCAGGTACTTGTTTCTGAAAATAAAACTCCATGTGAAAAGAAAAAAGGTGCCAAGAAGATTTGCTAGTAGAACCAAAAACCCTGTTAAAATGGAACAGCGTTCATTTCTATCCACCCTGCAGGATAGGGATCACCCTGCTGGAGACTATCAAAATGTTTCAAGCTCTTCCTTTGAAGCATGGAATGACCTTTCCTGGCTCTGCAGCCAATAGTCTGAAGTTGTGCTTTCGAAAAACTCGCCATTTTATCTTGCTTCATAAGCTGAGATAGAGGGATTCAGATTTAAAGGAGAACAAGAGTGACCATAGAGTTGGAACTTGGTGCCAGTTCATGCTGCCTTCTATACCAGCTGTATGTTTTAGGTTTAGTTTTAGTGGAATGGCAGAGGAGAAATTTGCCATCCAGGAGTATCCCCTGTTAAAATGCATTTGTCCAGTATTCCTAGATGCTGGCAGCATCCAAGCAGTTAAGCATGGGCCATGCCCACACTGAAATTGAGCTGGCAGTCCTTGCTCAAAAGACAAGGGCTATCAGATGGTCCTCAGTGCTAGGTTAATACTTCCATGCTTTCCAGCTAGCTTGGAGCATGGCTAGAGCACACTTGGGGCCTTCTCACAAGCGCGTATGGCTACCCTTATTACAGAAGGTGTAAAATACATTTTGTTCTCTAATCACTTACAGCTAGGGTCTGATTTTAAGTCCTTCAAGAATGACTTTGCTCTCTTGATCCATGTTTAGATTTCTGTTTTTCTATGAGAAATGCTAGATATGAAGTCTGTGGGGATCGTGGAGTCTCATGTTGTTCAGTTGGATTAAAACTTGTATTGTTTTACTTCATCTACCTCTTTGCAACTTCTGTAGCCTCAGCAGATGCCCTGAAAACTTGGTAGAAGATCTTTGCTGTAGTCTTTGATTTATAACTAAAAGACATTAAGCCATTTATGTGCTGGCTGGCACCCCAGTATGGGTTAGGCTGAATGTAGCATGAGAATTTTTGTCGCAAATGCTGAGCATCTTCTGGTAGTTCAACTTTTCTTCATCTGTACAGAATTAAGGAATCTCTTGGGTATGTGGGTGTGAAATACTCACTCTGCCTCAGAAGAGCTAAGCCATGTTCTTCCTGGAGGAATGTTGCATCCTTGAAGGAGGAGGATCTAAGATGCAGAACTGAGGAAGATAAGGAATGGAGCTGTGTGTGCAGAAGAGGTTATGACTACATGGGACCAGTGTCTGACAATTCAATGAGCATTTCCTGGGATGAGACAGACTTTGATTCCCCAGAACAACTAGTGATGTGGCCCCTGGGAAGCCACAGAGCTGGTAACTTTTGGGGCCATTCCTGCTAACGTCCTGAATATGTACAGTATCCCTTATGGGTGTCTCCTGTTTTCTGATCTGAGAATACTTTGTTGAGATGCTGTAGAGTAGGAAATGCTAATGATTTTTCTGTTTAGATTGATTCAAGGTTCCCTGAGTTCTAAAGATAAATGAGACAGTCATTGGAAGAGGCTTCTGCTGTTCAATGGCAGCATATAATAAGTTTACATGTTGAAAAATAACCAACTCAAAAAACCAACTTTGGACTGGTTAAAATAAGAAACTAAATGGATGGGCAATTGGGGAGAGGCCATAGCAGAAATAGTAAGGGATTTTGTTTATTTAAGACACTCAGCTGGTAATTTCTGTTTGGCTACATGTTTCTACTTCTGTTATATAAATTAGAAAATTTCCACTGAATTTAGGAGTCAATGTGTGCAATAAACTGGTGTCCTGTCTCACAGAATAAACAAATACATTTTCGTTGTTAATCTTTCACACTAGTTCAGAATTCTTAATGAGTTTTTGGCCATCATTTTGGGAACAAAGCCTGTTAGAGGAGTGTATTTTAAATGGAGGTAACATTAGGAAGAATATTTATGAAACTAAGAAACTATAGTAGTGGCAGAACGAAGATTATTTACTTTCCAAAATAGTATAATTTCAGACTGAAGGCTGGTAAAATTCGTGCCAATTTCTGTGACTTGTTTCAGCTGAAAGAATAGGAGAATTGAAGCTTTTTACTGTCTTGAATGTCACCCTGTTTTAGGTTAGGTATGTTTAAAAATGAAAGCTAGCACCTGAAATTTGTTTTTTCACCTCTACATTATGGCTTTTTCTAGACATTTTATTTCTATACTAGGTTTTTCCAGCCACACGAATTTGTTTTAACAAAGTTACTTGTGATTACAGTTGCTAAATTTCTACTTCCTTGCTCAACTGTTGGGTCAAGCTGGAAGCAAACTCTGGGAAATTTGATTTGGTTTTTAAGCCATTTAAAATGCACCAATGACCTGTACTGTTCTTATAAGGAGGAACAGAAGCTTAGTTTTTATTTTTTAAAAGGCAATTTGTATAGTAAAATGACCATTTCTTACAGGAGCTTTATGCTAACAAATGTGCAATTACTTTTGTCAGCACAGCATTACTGTAGTAATATCAGTTTTTCTCATATTAATGGTTTTATGATTACTGAAATGATATTCCCAAGCCTAAATGTATCCAGTGGGATTGGATGTATTTAGTCAAAGTTTTCAGATTCTCTACAGGAAAGAATGAGGTGGATAAGTGAAAACAGTCCTTGGAGATAATACTTTGAAGGAACATTTTCTAGAACATTTTCTATGTATTATACATGAATTTTAATTTTGGCTAGCTCTCCGCTCTTCATATTAGGAATTTCCTTGGAGAAAAAGCTGCAAAATCCAAATCATCATAGTAAGACCTGAACAGAATTAAAGACAGGAGCCGTAGCAGGTTACTGTGCTAAGTAATGTCACTTGAGTTGTGTCCATTAACATCAGGTGGAAACTTTAGATTTTATTTCTATTATATTTTTATTTTGTCAGTTACATCCAGGAAGGTGCAAATCATTGTCTCTAATTTCTAACGAGTACAGGAAAGAACAAAGGTGTTTAAAAGCATAGAGTACAGAAGTCACATCCCTGACTGTAAAGATACTGTTGTTAGCATGAGTTTGCTGCAGTCATGGACCCACAGGTATTCCAGGGACAACACCAGAGCTGCTGCTTTCTGTGTTACAATATACCACAAGTGCAAGGCTTTGGCGTCCTTTCTGGTCTCTTAAAACACAGATTTGCACCAAATGCCTTACATCATGCTGCCCTTTGACAGTCCTGTTTGCAGCACTGATGCAAACCACTCTGAACAGCAACACAGCAGTTCACTCTTGCAGGTTTTCTCTTTTTTTTTTTTTTTTTTTTTTTTTGAAAAGGGGGAAAAACACATTTCTGTGTTTANAAGAGAGGAAACACACATTTCTGGTCCTACTTCAGTTGGGTGTCATGTTTGGAGCCCTATCTAGATCCAATAAAAGCTCCTTGGACACAGCATCTGCTTTTGCACAGGTTTTAACTATTGCTTGTGTTGAATTATAGGTGGCTTGCTGACCTTCGTACTACATGGTGGGTTTAGTTCATGCTTCAGTAATAGCTTTTATCAAACCTTTTGAACGGAGAGGCTTTATACATTCTTTTGAGTGACTTTTTTTCCCCTTATCCTTCTGTTGTCAATGGGTACCCTGGATTAATGTCTGATTTGGGATAGTGTAGTGGCAACTTCTGCATTCTGTAAAGCTGCCTGCTGTCATACCAGGCTGTGACATGCAGTTCTGTGTAACTTACCTCTGCCTACTTTGCAGCACGAATGTGACTTTGTTCCAGCGGCTCTGCTTGTCAAAGTTGCTTGGGATTTTTTGTGTGCACAGTATTAACCCTTCTGAAGAACATCACTTGACAGAATGAGTGTGATTTTCATACAAGAAAACAGGTGTCTAGAAATGACGCAGGATTCTGGTATTTGTTCTTGGTGGGCTTTTTTATTGATGTCCATTTAAATTTCTAGTTTGGGTCATGTGACTAGTTGTTTTTTCAAGGGTTTATGCTACTGCGAGACTGTGAATTGAGATGTTTTTCCATTCCTATGTGCATGCACATAATTTCCTTTTCAGAGGGAACCTTGCCAAGCTCTGTGTCGGGGTATGGCTCCATGAAGAGAGGATGCTTGGCAGGGTTTCTGAAGCTTTTATTTAAAAGCAAGACAGTCAGCTAAAGATCAGTGTGCCCTGGGTGACAGGGAAAGGCATCTCCCTCCTGTGGAAGGAAGACTGTGAATTGTTCAGCAAGCAGGAAAGTGGAATTATCACTCAGGAGTACATGTAGCTCTGTCCCTGCATACCCTGGGACTGTGCCATTAACTCCCAGAGTAGGGATGTTTCCTTCTCATATAGTATAAAAGAAGGAAGGTGTGAATGAATTTTTTTTTTGTTTTGGTTTGGTGAGGGGCAGGGAGAAGAATTTTTCAGAAAACTTAGACGCTCTCAGAGGAAAATGGTGGAATGTTGTAGTTTTTGGACTTGAGAAAATAGAGCAGAGTACCAATAGAGAGCAGCGCTGGAGACTCTTGTGCTTGCAGGGAAATGTGTCAGCTGAGATCACAGAATACTCTGAGTTGGAAGGGGCCCACAAGGGTCATCGAGTCCAATTCTTAAGTGAATAGCCCATACAGGGATCAAACCCACAGCCTTGGCATTATTAATGCCATGCTCTGACCAACAGAGCTAATCTCAGTGATGTTCCAACAAGCCTTATCTCATTTGTCTCTGTTATGATTATCTGTGTTGGAAGCTCAGAGTACCAAGGCAGGATGACTACAGATGTTATCTGCTACATGATGGAAAAACAAGCCCTTTAAAAATCAAACAAACAGGATGGTGATAGTAACCCTCTTTCCCCACAATGGTTTACAATCATGCAAAAAAGCAAATTCTACAGAATTCTGAGCAAGTGTAATCTGCTCCCATTCAAATAGAGTGGATTGTTGTTTTTCACAACTTTAGCTTATAAAAACTATAATGTAATTGTAGTGTAGAAATAGCAAGAATGGAAGGAATTTATCTTAATGTGCAACAAGTTTTCCAATGTAACGATATAGATGGAAAATCCACACAAATAGATCAACACATACACTGAATGAAACAAATACTCTGATCCAGAGAGTGTGCTGACACCTTTCTGAGCAGGCAGCATGGGAAGAATGCATTGGAGTTTTGCCACCTCTTTATAAAAAGTGAGTGAATCTCCCAAGACCGACTTCTTGTCGGAGGTGTTTGTTCCATCAGAGGACCTGGAGCAGAGTGGAGGAAGGCTGTGGGGCAAAAGCCATGCTTTGCTTTCATTATCCTCAGGCTCAAGAGTCCAATTTAGTACCGGCTGCATAGTAGGTGAACCTCAACCACTCATGGCCCAGGTTAGCTATTGAACTACCTGGGAAAGTCCCAGCGTCTTTCCTCTGCTGGCTGTCAATACTGCTGCATTGGTCAAAAGCAGGTGAAGACAGGTACTGTTGTGCCAGTGCCTTCTCCTGCTCTGTTTAAGAACAACTAAGTTGCTCAGTGAGTGCATGTGCACATCCCCTTTCTGCCAGTTGCAAAGGATTCTGCAGAGGACTGCAACCTGATTGCATGAAGGGCAGAGCCTCTGGGATGCTGTGGGAGCACCAGCATGGGAAACATCCCTGGTGTAAGTTAGTATACTTGGCCTCATGCCCAAAACCATAAACTATTGTGTCAAGACAAATGTTTTTTCATGACTACATGTAGGGCTACAACTATAAATACATTTTTCACAGTTCTTGTAGCTGTCACAAATAAATTATCGTGGGAAGTTTCTTTCTGTTGAAACATTTGAGCAGTGCTGGTTAATGATGCTCAGTTCTAAGTAGCAAAGAGCTAAGACACATTTGTAAATAATGGCAACTACTGCGGGGCACAAACGATATTTGTCTTGTGCATGTAGTCTGCTTGTACACCTAATAATGCAAATGCCAAATAGATTGTGATTTGATATGAAATCCTCTAATTTGAAGTGTTGCCCCTTCTTGTCAGAAGAAGGGGGTCAGCTCAGCTGGTGGAATTCAGCATTGTTCTGCTCTTGTGGTAAATCTATTTGGAATTCCATGGAGTTCAGGGAACTTATGCTCTCTGATGTTTTAAACTCTGGGCTCAGGTCAGTGTTTTTCTGGTGCACAGACATATGGGAGCTTGCTGACTTGGCAAATATAGGTGACTGTATTTGGGAATTCTGGTCTTCAGTTATCTGAAAGCTGTACGGGAGTGTGGGGTGGGAAGAGCAGAGGAGAGATCTGGAGAGAGAGAAAGATGAAATCATAAGGAAAAGCAGAGAGAGGGCAAAACATTACTGGTGTCTGAGCAGCATATGAATGATGTGTTTGGGTGTTTTTGTGGTGTTTTAGTTTTTTTCAAATGAGCTTTGTCCAAATATGGTAGAACGCCTAGTTCAGGACTGGAAAGCAGTTGTGTTGTGCTCAGTGTTCAAATGTGTTTCAAAATTGGCACCTTGGTGTGCCATATAACTGGGAAATCAAATGTATTTACAAAAATCTCTTCTCTGCCAAAAAAGGTCAGTCGTATTTATAAGTGCTGGCTGGATCTCTCCTCCTCAGAGGAACCCCGTATTGGAACTCCATCAACTTTTCTTTTTAATGTTCTGTGATTTCATCTGTCCTGTGTTGTTGCCATTAGCCTTGAGGCTAATTTTTAATCCATGCTCTGCCCATGCCAGCAGTACAGAGCCTGGCTGTCAGCTGGTTTGGAAGCTGGGTGGGCGCGCACTGGGCAACACACTCTACCTGGTAACTTGCTGCTTCAGCAGTGGCATGAAACCTGGCACCAGGGCAAGTCCTGCAATCCCTATACCCTGCAGCCTCTTCTTCACTGCTCTTTCCCTCACCAGCTCCTTAAACATGAGTGGAAAGTGGTAAACAGTCCTTCCTGATCCTGTGGAAGTTCACCTACCTTCTTACCCAAAGGAACTGGCATGGGCTGGGGGAGTTGTGGGAGTGTGTCCTGTCCTCGCCAAAGGCCATGTGACCTCCCCAGTAAATTGGTTGCTGTGAAGTTAGAGGAAGTGCTGCAAAAAAACCCTGTGAAGTATGGAAGAAAGCAGATTAAACACGATCTGAAAAAGGAAAGGCGTCCTGTTTCTTTGAAGCCTGCAAACCTTGAGAAAAATAACAAACTGTCAGGCTGACGAATTTATTACATGTCTGCAACTGGGTTGTGTGTGAAGAACTGAACAGAGATTCTCACACTAAGAGTACAAGTACTGTCTTAACTCTGCAATAAACAGATTAATTTTGTTCTCAGCTTGTGAGTCTTGCATTCATATGCCACAGGTTGCCTACCCATGGCAAACAGTCTGACAGACAGGGACAGGCATGAAGATTAAGTACCAGCATTCATTCATTCATATACATTCATTCTTCAGGATTTTAACTTTCACAGGAATTAAGGTACAAAAGAACCAGTTGTATTTACATCACTATTAATCATATTCAGGCAATAAAATAGTTCAGCTTAAAGCTTGTCTCCATTGTGGAGATAAGAAAACACAGAAAAAAGTAGTTTCAAATTAATTTCAACTGTGTATTTAATGCTAAACCTCTCTATACAGGCACTGTATTAAGGCTGGAGTGGCTTTAATTTGCTTTACATGTTTAACAGCATTGAGGCGTTTTCAGTTCTACATGAGAGGGTTCACTCCAGGGTTTATAGCACTTTCTACAGAGAAGCCCATATGCATGTTTACAGCTGAAATGTTTCCAGGCTTTTGATGAGCAGGTTATTTCGTAATTGTTCAGCTCCTGATGCTCTTGTTTCGCTTTAAGGCACGTGTTAATGACCTGTGTCTGGAATCAGAGAGAACGCTGGATGGACTTCTTGTCTCTTCTTGTATGGCTACTCTTGCCTTCCTTGAGATGGTGGTCGAAGGGCATTAAGACAAGGTGTCAGTGAATTAATGTGCTTGCTGTGCATTTAAGACCACCTATTCTTGGCATCTCTGCCCTAGTAAAACTGGCACGTCACCTAGCCCACAGGCAGTGTGCCATGCAGACAGATGGCTGTGGCAGCAGGCAGCCAGGAGGCAATACATGAGCATCAAATGCATTTGTTGAGGGCAGGATATCAAGCCAGGAATGTCAAAGTGGTTTTCAACCCAGAGCTGCTGAACTTGTACGCAGGAGAACATCATTGATACTTCAGCTCAGAGCTAGGTCAACTGGGTAAAGGTAAAGCTGGAATTCCCAGATCATAGACAATGAATTTCTGGAAAGCCTTAGATCAAATTTTGTCTGTCACAGGGCATAAAAGGAAGAAGGCTGTAGCACTGACCCTTGTTTCTATTGGAGTGACAGTAGTAAATTCTGATACGGTTTCTGATAGAAAAAGCTGCTGGGTACTTTTCATTTTTTTAAACCGGAACGATACTGCTGTGATTAGAATCCTTTGGCAGCCTCACATATTAATGTTAAGATATTAAATGACAGTGATAATGGTCCATGTTTAAAAGTTAAGTAAACTGCTGATCACCTTTGTGGAACTCCGGATTTCCATATGCAGCCTTTTGTTGATGGAGCACCACAATGCATGGAATGACTGTGCTTCATCTTTAAAATTGTTAGCTTTTAATGGACTGTTCTCATTGGAAAGCAAATGGTAGGAAACTCCTTCCAATTCTATTTCTATAATTCAATTTGAAAGAATAATTTGAAAACAATGGGTTTTTTGAAAAAGAACTTTACATAAAACTCTAATTTAACAAATCTGAAACACAGCTGACACCTAGAGAAGTATTGTCTGTTATCATCTGTGGATCCACAACATGCACTTTTAAACTGTGTAATTACACTGATTAGCTTTATTCAAAGACAATAACCAGATCAGTGTCTGGTACAATAAGAGAGTTTTATTTTGTGACATAAGATTATTTTCATTTAGTAGGTTTCAGAGTTTGCTAGTGCCAATATGCTAAAAAAATAAAACTGCCTATAGTCATGTGGGACAGTTGGAACACAGTGAGTAAATCTCTGTTCAGACAGGAACAGATCCCACAGGGAACGCTTTAACATGGATTGCTATGCTTTGCAACGGAAACAATGGTCTTTAAAGCTGTCAGTTTCTCACCTAAATACTTCTTTATATTGCAGTGATACCCAGAGGCACCTCCCAACAGGGAAGTGATTGCACGGGAAAGCAGAGCTGGTGGCACAGGGTCTGATAACTGCACACCTGGGCTGAGCTCACCTCCTGCCTGGTACAGCAGGGTGCTGGGGGATCAGTATTTCCCTCCATTAATACTATGCTAATCTGGTTTTCTGCATAGTGCAGTCTAAGAAACCTAATCTTATTTTCTATACTATGATCTTTAATTTCCCATTTTATATTATATTATAGAAAAATGAAGTCTGGAAAAGAACCTTGTAACTTGTTGCAGTACCTTGAACTTTCTGTTTATACAGCAGTTCTGATTCTCTGCTCCCTTTTCCATTTGACCTAGGAAAACAAGCTCTACAATTTACATAAGGAACTTGGAAGATGCAGCAGCCTCAATGATATCAAACCAGACTTACATCTACATTTTTTCTGTTTATCTTATTTTAAATAAAATAAAAGCTAATTGATACTCTTTAGTAAAAATAGAGTAGTTTGGTGTCAAACACTATTTTAGCCTTATTAATAATTCAGTTAAATTTCTTGTTGACCTGCTGTCTTAAATTTTATTGCATATTGTTATGTTCTCATAGTATTATGACTGAGGGGTGCTGTTGTGGGTCTTCCAAAATTCAAATAGCTCCATAAATCTCCCTCAATCCAGTAATATGTTAATTAAAAAAATGTATCATTCATGCCTTTTGAACAGACATTCATTATTTTGCTTGATGAAGTGACCTTAGCAAGAATTTGCTCATGTCCAAAGGGGTAAGCTCAGTAACATGGTTAATTTTAATTAGTCAAAGACATGCTCAGGCTCTCTGTAGATTTGAAACATTTGAATTCAGTTTTGATGGCATTATTCTCAGGGAGCATGAAACAGATGCACGTAATTCTTGTTAGCATATTACTTGAAGTTGACTTCAAACGTGTTCATTGTAAGTTGTTAGACAGCCTTCATCTACTGGGAATCCAATCTACCTATTTGCCCTTTTTTTCTTTAATTACTTCTAGTATTATTGTTTGTAACTCCCACTTGTGAGCCTGTGCATGTGGTAGGTGGGCCCTTTTTATAATGAAGTCTGTACAGAAAAAATCTCTTTTGCAATGGTTTATAGTTTAAGCCTCAGAATTTCTTTCTTGGTTTTGTCTTACACTAAACTAACTTCTCTAAAGGAGTTATTTTATTTTTATGTGAAATTAATTTTTTAACTTTTTATTTTTCTGTAACGGTGACAGCCATCTGAGTATATTCTCACAAATTATAATGGGTGTACTAATGTCACCTGCTGTGCACAGCTGTCGGCTTTGAGGTCCAGTCTTGTGTGACAGTTTGCTTGAATGAAGAAGCTCAGGTTTTGGCTGTTTGCAATAGAAAGAGAATCTCTCACCTAAGGCAATGTGTTTCTTTTTCCATGCTTAAATGTGTAATGCCGTATTTGTTGCATTTGTAATGCAGTATTATGTAATACTTTGTATATTCAGGTTCATATAAGGCTGAAAGAATTCATTGCTAACGCTGTAGGTTTTTTTTTAAAGTCACTATTAAACATCTAAAAATAAAGGTTGAGGAAGAAGAGTTAGGGAGCATGTAGATATCTTGTAATCTATTTTAAGTCTGTGCACTGGTTCACTGTCTCACTGTGAACTTATGAGCTTCATTGTTCACCAAAACATTCCCAGCAGAAATGACTCTGGAGTATTTTTGCTTGTTACTTCCCATGCTCTAATGACAAGAAATGCTCTATATAATCTTGTGACACATCAGCATGCTTCCTTATGCAGTGCACCATTGCTTCAGCAGAGTTCCTTGGGTTTGTCTTCAATCACTATGTTATGGTATCCCAGCTGTAGACTTGATTTTTGGATAGAAGCAGCCTGTTTGTAGAGTAAGGAATATGTCTGGTGAGTGTGTAAGATGTGTTTTTTTCCTAGATAAAAAATATTGTTTGTTTGTTTGTTTGGTGTTTTGTTTGTTTGTTTGATTCTGGTAGGATAGTAGTTCATTAATTCCTCTATGTAGTCATTGGTTGGTATATTTTTGAGGGTTTTGTTTATGAAACAGAGAAGTTTAAGTTCTCATGGTGGTTTGTGTCATACCATAGTAAGATATTATTTTCTTGCTAAGCTTGGATGAAAGGATTGGCTGAGTGTAGCAATAATGCTGTACCTCGCTAGGCTGGACCTGTTTTGCAGTCTTGGCTGTAGTTCTCTTCCTCCAAAGTCTGCAAGGAGCTGTAAAGTTAACAGTCAATTCTCTAAAAAATTTACCTCCCTGCTGAAAATGTTGGAAAACATTCTTGGGGTGATAGCGAGTATTAACACCTCTTTAGCTGGGAAGAAATAAGGTAGGCAGCCAGTATCTGCTGCTGCTCTGAATTGACTCATGCTTTCTATTACTTAGTCTTGAATGATTTCAGAATGTGTTGTTTCTTGTAATATTCTCATTAAATGTAAATAAGAGGTTTGAATTTGGTTATGTTCTCAATAACAGAAATTGGATGCAAAATACTGTAAGGTGTGATGTTAGTAGTAAATAAATTTGAAGAAACAAGATGCCAGCTGAGTTTATGTAGTGTCCAGTGGCAGAGGACTTGAAGTTCAGGGAAATCTTCGGCATCTGGATTTGCTGCAGTCTCCCCACAGCATGCAAATACCTTTCATTTCCTCATGTCTCTAGAGGTCCTTGAAGTGCAATCCACAGTCCAGTCCAACCACCATCGACTGGAAGTTTTGATTAGGTCATCATACAATTTTGAAGTCCATAGGAGAGTTTGCATTCCTTAAAGTCTTGTACTTGACACAAAGAAATAAACTCATTAGGGTTATGTGTTGGTCACTTGACAGTGTCTTAAAATCATGTGCACTGTTTACCCAGCAGAAGTGACATGACAGGGGCTTCTTTAGCTGTGATTTCTCTGTGTCTTGGCAAATGTCACTAAATTTGATTGTGAAGTATAGCTACCACTGAGAGACAGCAAACGATCAATAGATAAAATACTTTAGTCTTTCGTTGTAAGAGAAGATGGTGCTTGTTTCTCTGAAAGTATGTAGTTAAAGAATAAAAATAGGCATACAGTTGTTGTGTAGAATTGGAGAAATTGAGGCAGAGTGTGCAAAAGACAATGGCAGAGATGAGGATGTATCTCTGTTGTTAAATCCAGAGCTTAAAGGGCCTTGTGTGACAAAATGGGCACCTAAAGGTTCACTTACCTTTGGGGTTTTTTTCTGTGCTTATCATGGCTGCAAGGGCATCAGTGTAAGCCACGTATTCAACACCATATGAGAGAAAAGATTTGTGTCCTGCAGTGTTTCTTCCTCAAGGCAGAAACCTGTGTATTTTTCTCTAAGTGTCCACGACACCTTCTAACCTTAACAACTGACTGTTGGTTTGTCTGGTGTCACTGTTGGGGCAGTCACAACACAAACAGACACTGCACCGGATAAGGGCATAAAACATTATATATCAGAAAAGCAGTGTATTTATAGACTTTTGTATGTTATCATTCATATTGCAAATTCATGGCTACTAAATTGCAACAATGGATTTGCTGGCTATCTTTTAACTACAATATAATACTATTGGTTACCTGTAGCATAAGCATTCAAGCACTCAGAAAAATAACAGGTTCAGATGTGTTGCTGTTTTTCTGCTTCTATTGTTTAAATTCCTTACTTCTGTTGATACTATATTTTCACAAGAAAGACTGATTGTTTTTCTTCTCTCGGGCTTTTCTCATGCATAGAAGATAACCATGTCCAAATTCAGATCTGTGAAGCCTTCAGGCCAGCTGTTGGCCTCAACAGTCTGGTTCACTGCTGTTAGATTTTAATCTGGCCTAAGGGTTATGGGAGGAAACACTCTACTTCTGACCACTTTCTGTTATGTTCCTGTGAGCCAGAGGGCAAAGTGTGTTGAACCATCAGTTTCCCCTTCTCTCCTCTCCTGGTTAATCTGATCAAGGTGATCAACTCTCCGGCGGCTCTCTGATTCACTTCCTAGGATGATCTCAAGAACTTCCATCTTGGTCTAAGAGGGTGGAGTGGCCAAGGGAGATCAGAAGCATGGATAGCATGGAATTGTTCCTTCTGGGATCAGGACTAGGGTACAGTGGGGTAATGTACTGAGGGACCTGCTGCTCTGGCATCACTCCCTGTTCTAGGCTGAATTACAGGGAATGGTGTAGATGCTGCTCAGAACAAACAGCAAACCCCATGAAACAGCAACAGTGTTAGGACAGGAGGGAGGGTATTGTCCAACACATCTCCCCATCTTAACTTCATGGATAAACACAGGACACCCAACTGTTGCGGTGTGCCCCATGGTGGCAGAGCCACCCAATGCCATAAAATGGTATGACGACATCTCTGGAGCCTCCGCCCACGAATTAAGTACATTCTCCTCCCCCTAAGTTGTCCGTCATAAATTTGTGCCCTCCCCTCCGTCAATTAAACCCCCCATTCCAGAATCTTCCCCTAGATTTGTACCCCCATTGATCCCCTTTTGATCCCCTTCCCTATTGGTTGTTATCGTCCAATCCTGTTCCTCCCTTCCTGTAAAGCCTTCCCTCATTGGTCGCTTTGTAATCCACCTGCACCCTATAACTATCCGAGCTAGCCACCATTTTCTGCTTTTTCGTCCCTGGACCTCTTTGAGCAATGAAGCCTCGGAACCCCGTACGGAAAGCCTCTCTCGCCTCTTTGTCCTCGATGTTCCTATCGCGCTGCCTGTCACTGCTCCACCTGCTGCTACAGGCGCTCCTAAGCGCTGCGGTCGGTGAGGACACTTCCCGGATTCTGCCGTGGCGGTTGCCTCCGACCCCCAGCTCCCTGACGGGGATAAAGACCCTCCGCCGTGACACCCAACCTCTTAGTCAGGTGGAAAGAAAATACAAGACCGCAAAGAAAGCACAGGCCTTCTTGAGGCTCAGGTCAGCCTGAGATGACATTGCACTGGTCTGGTTCATTGTGCTCTCAGTCATGTATGTGGCTAGAGAGTGTGTTGTGTGATCTATCAGATAAAAAAATAGGTGTACAGCAGTAGCAAGTGTTGATCTCTGTTTAACCATTCCACAGCTAGAAGACAGCTCAGTGACTCAGCTGGCTGCTGCATAAGAGAGTTATTAAAGACATTGCTTGCTTTATTTATTTTATGTCATAAGCAGACTTCTGGATGCATATTAGACTTTGAAAGACCTTTCTTCCTCTTTCTTCCCTGAAAAAGAGGAAAACTTTCCCTTATGCATATTGCTTTAGGCCCATATTTCAAAATGACACATTGGCACCACAGATTGTAGAGCTGTGCACATCGCTCATGATGCATTGCTCCCTTTCCACAGAGTTCCTCCACTTTATGATCAAAATAAAACACTTGAAATGTTCTAGTCTGCTTGATGGGAGAGAGAACAAAATGCTGGAGGGGAACCTTTAAGTAGTATCTCTCTGGACTTATTTATAAGATTGCACTATTTTCCCCACAACCCATTCCGTTTCTCCTCCTCTTTTCTGTCAAATAAGATTGCACTATTTTCCCACAACCCATTCCATTTCTCCTCCTCTTTTCCATCAAAAATTCTGACTGGTGCTGACAGAAACAATTATAGCTTATGAGTGACAATATAATCCAGTTTTCTTTAAGGAGAGATGTTATCAGACAACATTTTTAAAAAATATACTGGTAGAAAAGAGCCATCTTTCTTCATAGAATAACAGTTATTAATCTCTTACTAGTACATTTTCATATCATTTTGGACATTTATTTCCATGCTGTGATATTATAAAACTAGGCATTTGTGTCAGTTTTAATGCAGTGCAACATGCTGGAACATGAAAAGCTGTAATTACTACTGTGGTCATTTGAATTGCTAACCAGATCCTGACATTTTCAAATCGGACCAATTTCTTAGTGATCCAGAAGTAAGCCTGGGTGCAACATGAGCTGCATTTCAATTAAGCAACTCAACATTTTAAAAGAAAATGCGGTGCACTCACATCCCCAAAGCGTCGCTAAAATAAAGTACTTAGATGGTTTTCTATTGCGTCCTCTAGACTGTTTTGTTTGTGAGGATTTATTGATAAAATTTTAGCTTCTCTTAATTTTGATGCATTTGAAATCTTTAAGAACATCTCTTTAAGAAGCTTTTTCTGCAACCTTTAACTCTTTTTAGTGGCTACACTTATAGCAACCTGCTCTGAGGTTTGTGTGTGAATGTCCTGTGTACCTTTACAGGTTTGAGCTCTCAGTTCTCCTGAGGGTTTGGGTATTGGGCTTTGTTCTCTGTGCCCTGTTCATTTGGGTTTGTTGCAGTTCAAGCTTAATAACTGAGTTTCCACGGTGTCTGGAGAGCTTAATTTTAGCTAGTGGATACATTTGTCCATGCTGCTGCTTGCTGCTGGTGCTCTGCTGGCTGGTGTTGCCTGAAGGGGTTATTTTGTTAGAGCCTTGCATCTGCATGGGCCGGGAGAAGGGAATGTGACAAAACAGAGCCACAGCAAGAGAAGTGTTCAAGTGATCAACAACCCTTCAAATGTGTGACATCCTGTGACAACATAAGCTTTACCTTTCAAAGTGTGATTCAGAGGCTCTCAGCATCCCAAACCAGTAGAGTAAAATACATATCTTTATTTTTTTAAAAAGAAGACTCGTGCTTTTAGCCTGTTGGACCTGAGCGATGTAGCATTAATAGGTAAAGGTATCTTTTAGACTTGAGGCTGGAGAAAACCATACAGCAATCATCTTACAAGTGTAAGGAGGACGAGTGATAAGAAAAAATACCTACTTCTATTGTGCAGAGCAATAGTGGCAGCTGGAAAAATATTTTCCACTTCAATTCAGTAACTATGGAAAATGCTAGACTAAATGAGGAAAGAAAGCAGGAAACAAAATGTGTTTGAATTAGTGGGAAATACTTTTATATGATTACCCCTTTTTTTCTTATTATTTATTTGCAAAATTTTGTAGCTGCAAACCTGAAGAGTCTGTTTTTTTATTTCTGCCCTTCTCCTTTTTTTCTTTGAGAAGTACCAGAGTCTTTTCCCCCTGAGAAAAGGTGAATTTTTGGCTCAGTCTGGGGAGGTCTGTTGTTCTTTTTCTCCTGTGGACAGAATTATCATTTTCCTTAAGCTGTGGGTCTGCTTATTGAAACAAGGAGAGAAAGAAAGATGACAGAAACCAGCTGCAGGCTTCTTTTAAAGATCAGACTTCAACCTTTCATATATAGGGATTTCACCTTTCCTGCATGAAAATATCAGATTTGCATATATGTCATAATGTTTTTGTGTATTGAACTATGAAAGTGTAGCTTTAGACAAATGAAGCTAAAAACTGCTTTAAAATAACAGTTGTTTTCTCTATGACTGTTTTTGCTTCTTAGAGGATTGAGAGAAGTGCTTTAATCTATTTCTGTGGAAGCATTTGGAATACATAATTTATATATTCTTAGCATGCAGTGTAGTAGTTGTTGGAATATTGCTGTCAAAGTTACCATTCCCAGTTTAAGTCCATCTCTCCTCAAAGTAGATTTTTAGATGTGTTTGCATGGCATGTGAGTTTTGGAGTGATTAAAGCACTGATGTTGATGTTGAGGGGTGTGTTGTTTAATGTAGTCTTTTAAGAGGTAAAGTTGATCTTGAGAACACAGATAATTTGGACCTATTTTGCTTTGCTCTCAAGTTGGCAGTGGATAATTTTCATACAACAGATGTGTTTGATTATGGCAACCTGGGGCATGAAATGACTTCTAATGCTAAAACTAGTGGATTCAATACAGTGCTATGCTGTGCTGTTATTTCTACTGCAGAGATGTCTAGACACCTCAGCCAGGGAGCCAGGCTCCCATGTACTGAGCACTGTGTGCCTGGGTAATAAAAAGCCTCTTCTAGACTCTAACAGCTTTAAAAATACACTTGAAAAGCATGTTGGTCATTCCAAAATGAAAAAAAAAAAGGAAAAAAGAAAAAAAAAAACCCAGAAAAAAAGAAGAAAGGGTCTGTTCTGGTTGTGAAACTCTTATATGGGGAAAGATAAGAAAAATTTCTGTTTGACTCATTTCCTCTCTTGGTTTGCTCCTTCTGGCACATCTCCAGCCTGTGCAGCCCAGTGTGGACCCCAGCAGTCACCCAATAACCTGTTCCACTGGTGACAGTGTGTGTAGGGCACACTGTGCATATCATATGTGTATATGATGCAGAGTTCAGAGGCCAGGATTTTATAATGGGTTCTCCCTGGCCTGCTTGCTTGACCTTTCAATAGTGTGCATGGTGAACTCTGCATGGCATGGGATTTATTTGTTTGTTTTAAAGAAAAACATATGAAAATTAGTAGCTAATAATATCTAATATCTATGTTTGGATCTATGAAGTCTGCAGTCCAGGATATGAAGCAATGAATAAACTTGTCATTGGTCCTTGTGGCTTCTTGCATAAGCTGCATCATTTTATCTAAGCCAAGTCCGCTGCTTCTGCAAATGCTTTCCTAGGCATGGCCCACTCCCACATGAGCTGCTGCCACTCTCCTGAATCAGCATTGTGCTGTTCTGACTGGAGCACAAATAGCAAATTTCCTCAGGGCATTGCTGCAGATGGGGTTCTTACTGCTAAGAGAAAACAGACTGTGTGTTTGTGTATGTCTGCAACATATTATTAAATGGGAGTCCTATTTCTGTGGCATTTTAGTAATATACTAGAGAATACTGCCATGGATTTTGTTTTAAGTTAAACATGGTAGAAAACTTGGACGATTCTGACCAAGCCTGGAGAAGAGACAAAGGCCCGTGGCCAGAGCAATGGTAACTGCCATCCATCACTTCTTCCCTCCTCTGTCTGACAGGTGACAAGGTGAACCTGTTCTCATCCCTTCAGGGGCACTCTGCCCCTTGTCATCTCTCCATCAAGCAGCAGTGTCACCTGCAATGACAGCACTGACATGAGTAAGTGGCTTACAGGGATACAAGGAAGCATCACAGTGGACTAAATTTGTCAGCTTTAATTAGCAGTGTTGAATGATGTCTTGAAAGCCTGTAGGTATAAACAGACAAATAAGCTGGTAGAATTAAAAACAGATGTTAGAATTTAACTCCCTTAATAACAACATCCCTCGTCTCCTCCCCATTAAAAAAAAATCTAGTTGTCAGTTAATGTCCGATTCTATTTATACATTCTCATTAACATGAAGATTGAGCATAATGTATTCAGGAAGATAACATGCTTTTTATTTGAATGGAGGTGGCTGTTGGTATTTGTCAAATCTTTTTGCTATTCCCTTGTTCCTAGCCTCTTGTCCAGACAGAAGGGACTTGACTTAAAAATTGGCCATATCTCAAATTCCATAAATTCTTGATCCTTCAGAAGAAGGAAAAAAATTCTCTACTAAAATCCTAGAAAAATGTCATCCAGACTACTAGAATACACTGAAAACTCTTAATGTGAAACTCGTTCAATGTAATAGATGTTTTAATATGAGGAACCCCTTCCAGACGTGCTGTTTTCAGAGTCCCTGTGCTTTCCAAAGCAAGCTGGTAATCATGACCATATGCAGCTGGAAACTGGAGCAGGCCCAGTGCTCATCTGAACAGCAGGATTGCACAGCCTCTGACCATGGCTGTGGCATGGGATGTAGCACGGGCTGTGCCAGCTGTATGCCAGCTTATTTAAAAAGGGGGAGGAAGTGGGAAGAAAAAACATCATGGCTCCCCTAGCCCTCAGGTAACTAATATCTGCTTTGATTTATTTTGGAATTTTTTTCTTAGGAAATGCCCCTTGAAATGTAACTTGAAAGTGCTCAAAGCCAGTCTGGACAGGGCTTGGAGAAACCTGTTCTAGTGGAAGGCGTCCCTGTCCATGACAGAGAAGGTAGGGGTGGAGGTAGATCATCTTTATGGTCACTTCCAAGCCAAAACCGTCTGGGATTCTGTGAATGCTTTATGTTGCTCTAAGTCTACAGAGTGTAAGCAAACTTAGGCTTTAATTTTTCTCCAAAGTCTGGATTTGGGCTGGAGGTGCACAATGTCCTGGAATGAGGATCATGGAGATGAACACCATCCTGGAGCAAAAGGCTTACTCAGTAAGCCAAATCTGCAGACATGCAGTACTTCCCGATTGAGGAGGTGCTTGTGTTTTCTAGTCTGTCAGTTTAAGGATCAACAGTCTGTGACAGGGATGCCAAAGATGGCACCCAAGCAAATGCTGAATGGCATTTGGCTAGGCTACCCTGTTGTGAGGGGAAGTTGAGAGAAACAGGGTCTTCTCATTACAGGGTCCTTTTGAGTTGCTAACGTGACCGGAGTGGTATTCTCATCTTGCACAACTTTCCTCTGCATCTCCTGGCTCCATTTTTCTCTATGCTTAACACTGAAATTTGAAACACAAAATACAGGCTTGCACAGGTCTTCTGAAACAGAATAAGCATGTCCCAGTGGCAGGAACAGAACTCTGAGCACAGCTTTCCTCACCAGCATTCTTAAGGGGTTCATATTTTTGGGAACTTTTTTAAAGATGTCTTCCTACTGGTATGTACTGGGAGAGAAAATCAGTCTCTGAGCTAACTGCTATTGCTATTTGAAAGTAATATATTTTTCTGGATGACATATTTGATGTCAGACTTCCCTATTAGCGCTTACTGGCAGCAGAGGACCAAGCAATGAGCATGTTGCAATGGATGTACCTCCCAATGACTAATTGGAATGCTGTCTTTCAACTATTAGTCATTGTTTTTCCTGCAGGCTAGACCTGTATTTATGTCATGAGTGGCAAATACTCCAATAAATTATGAATAGGCATGCAAATGTTTAAACCTGTGTGTTTGAATGAGAGGCAAGACTGGGAAAATAAGAGAAATTCTTGATCTACTCTGATTTTCACAATATGACAGACTGTCAAGGTTAAAAGGACCTTCACAGATTTTTATTTGCTTTTATATTATTTGCTTGATGTAAAATGTAGGTGGCAAAACAGAAGAGAATCATGGCGAGATGTCAAGTTATTATAACTTAATTGGTTCTAGAGAATACACAACGGAACGAGTACGGTGCTATGATGTAAAAATAAAGTACATTTAAAGAGATTGCCCAATATGCAGTTTGAGGACACATCTTCCATTCTTATGTTTTTGACTTTTTGATGCTCATGGCTTGATAAGACATGATTAGTCTCTGAATCATTAATATGATACTGCTATGAAACATTGCTCCTGTTTCTAATAATTTTACTGAAATCTATCCTACTGTAAACAGAAGAATGGGCAGTTGTAACTGAAATCAATGGCATTTTTTTCTTCTATTCCAAAACATTGATATGGTAAAAATATTCAATATGGATTTCCTCTCAGAGTTATGAGAGAAGTTCTTGGTTATGGAAGATGTCTATATAAGAAATAGTCCTGCCTTTGTATGAAAATTACCTTTTGACCCTTTCTCTCAGGTTCATATGATGTAAGTCTTTGAGAATGAGTAAAAGGAGAATGTACAGGAAGACTTTTTGGGGACCAAAGAGAGGTGGTAAACCAAGATCTGCATCATCTGGGTTCTGGTGAGCAGGGGTGCTCGAGCAGCACAACCCCACCTTTGCAGGTAGTTGTGTTCTTCCCTCAGAGGCATTGCTGTGAGCTGGACCAGTTTGGTAACTGCTTTTGGAAGGTGATTTTCATGGTTGAAGATTTTTCTGCTTTGAAAAATAACAACCACCATCACAAACCAAAACAATCCCAAAAATCCCCCAGGGAAGTATGGGTGCTGGTAACCAATATGGCCATAGTTCTGCTCCTAAAATGGCTTCTGCTGTCACCTTGTTATAATTGGCCTGTGTTTTCAGTGACATGGAATCTGAAACTTGTTGTATTGAAACTATAAATTTGGTATGAAATTTTATCACCAAAACAGTTAACCCTTAGAGTGACATCCCTCTAGACAAGGAGGGTCCTTCACTGAGGAGTTTGAATTAATTTCTAAAAGAAATAGTCATGTTGAACCAAAACTGGTGCTCCTGTTGAAGGAATACACTGCTGAAGCTATGTCATGCAGCAAGGGATAAAACTTTATGATTCTCTCATGTCCTTAAATCTGACTCCGGCTTTTTTTTTTTTTTTT
>VXAZ01000673.1:26973-118775 GCA_013399875.1 Gymnorhina tibicen
TTTTTTAGGATTGGAGGGTGGAAGCCTCAAGGTAATTTTCTCTGCTTTTCTTTCCTTGGAGGCCTTTCACCTGCGAATAGCAGATTCATTCTCCCCAGATAAGGCAGTGAGGTGACTGCAACTTTCCTCTTCTGTTATGAGCACTTTCTGTCAAAGAATTGTATTTTTTCATTGAAAAGACTCTGATAGCTTAACATTTTCCCCCTATATTATTTAGAACTTGGACAAAGATTGGCCATGATAGCACTTATTGTCTCTTTTCTTGGTAGGACCTTAACTAAAATGTAATTATGAGCTGGCATTTGGGAAAGATGAATTCACAGTGGGACTGGGGAAAAGGACAAGAGGAGTGACATGGGGAATGACGAACTCGTAACAGGAGACAGAATGAGCTAGCTCAGGTGTCTGCTGTGTGGCATTTCCTTGTGCTCTGCAAGCTTACTTTTAGATAAATTGGTTTCTTTCTTGCCAGTCTAGTCTCTCAGCAGAGTCCATATTTCTCAAAAATAAATATTTGTGTTTAAATGTCTGAAGCATATCCTATAGTGATAAATATACTGCTACCTCTGGAAAAGCAGGAAAGGCCAGAAAAGTCTATCTTAATCAGGTTTTCCACACTGGTGTCTCCTCCATACCACACTTTGTGGCCATACTGGCAAAAATTATTCTTGTGAAATGCAAAGCACTAGAAATAATCCTTGCTGGATTGTTTTTGGCTGATGATGTTGAAAGCTTTATTATATTTCCCTGTAGTTGGTACAGTTTTGCTGCCAGCTTCTCTTTGGGTTTGTGTGTTTTTCACTCATTTTCAAGGAGTTTAATACCATGGAATGCAAAGAGCAGGATTGGGCCATTAGATTCAAAGAAAATAGTCATGAGAGGGGAAAAATGGCTGCATTCAACAGCATCTAAAATACTGAGAAATTTTTTTCCTAGTTTTGGTTTTTAATAATTGATGAATTCATTTGTCTTTCCCCCTAACACTGTCTAGGGTTTCTTGTTTAATTTATTTAATATCAATAGTTTCAAAATCAACAGGAAATGAGGAAAAAAACCCCAATCCCCAAGCTTGTGCCTCCTTGGCAGAGCAAGCTCTGCTACACATGTGCTTGCTGAAACTTGAGCCAGCTCTGTGTTCATACCCTGAGCTGGAAACTGCTCTGTGTCCATTTATGTGAAAGAGTCTTGCTGTGAGTTCACTGGACTTTACCTCATGCTCTTGCTCTGTAGCAGTGGTTTATCAGTCAGAAATTTGAACCCTTGTGGGATTTTTTTTAAAGACTTCAGCTAGCTCATCCATTTGCTTTGTGTTTAGAAATCCAACTGTGTTAATTCCTTAAACCTTCAGTCCATATTTTGGCAAATACACACATCTCTGCAGTTAACATCACATGGACACAACTACTTTCCTCTACAACAAAGCTGGCCAGAAGATCTATATTATCAGTATGATAGAAAATACTGGTTAACGTAGAGAAATTACAAGCTCCTTGAGATTTTATTGCCTTAATCTTGGAAAAATTTAGCTTGTCCATGTGGTTTTTAAGACTTGCAGCAAATTTAACATCAGTAAGATGGAAGACAAAGTGTGTTTGAATTTTGGTTTTTGTTCGTGTAGAGGATGACTTCTTCTCCATGGGCAGAAGAACAGGCTCACATCTTTCAGTGTTGTAAACCACCTGGTGCTTTGTAGTCTGATTCTGTTTCCCTTTGTAGATAGTATTCTGCTTTGGAAAAACTAAAGAATACCATCCAGTCTGGTACTTCCAGTAGGAATGCCCAGAAGACCTTCTCCTAAATACAGGTGTGTATAGATTGTTAAAAACTACTAAATAAAAATATCTGTTTTGTGCAAAAATATGTGCTGTTTCCATCAAGGAGGGAAAGATGATTACTTTCTCTAGGCTGTGGGAGAACAGTAACATATGCCATCCTTTCATCCACTTAGATTGATGAATACCAGATGGAAGTCATGCAGAATGTTTTCTGTAGTATGCATAAGTATTGCTGGCAGCTTTTCAGTTTTTGATATAGCAAAAGACAGTTGTACTTGCTTTACTGAGTTGAGATAAATGCATGCAGACTCTAAAATCTGTCTAGGAGAACCATTGGAACTCTAAAAGTTTCCAGTGATCCTTCATTTATTGTTGAAGTATAGAGACTGTGGCTATCACTGAGTACAAGTGCTTGGTATAGACAATCTCTTAGTAGCCATTAGTGCACATAAGTGGCTTTTATCACACCTTTATTTTTCATTAATTTTTATTTAAATCTTAGATGTTCATTCTGGTTTTCCTCCAATAACCAAAGATGAATGTTTAAATGTTCACTAAATAGCCTTTCATGAATAACACGACTGCTGAATTTTGTTCTTCTGTTTCTTTTCCCCAGCACTTTGTCCATCTTGTCCTTTTGGGTCTTGCAGCTGCACTTAATTTGCATCAGGGTAGTCATGTCAATTGTGACCAAGACAATGAGCTGTGCAGTGCCAGCAGAGTCATCTTGTGTGCATGCTCCTGATTTTGCATTTCTAACTGTGCTCACTTACTAACTGTGCTTTGATTAGAGTAGCAGTAACAAACCTGGAGGTACTATAGAGTGGTGGTCTATTGAAATACCCTCATGTGCAGCTGTTTTGTCACTGCTTTTGATGGTCTTCCTCAGTGGGTTTGCTCTCAAGGGGTTTAACTGACTGTTGTTTTGTGACTCCTAGTTTTTAAGCTAATGGTTGGCAGTGATTTCTCTTTCGTAGCCTTAGCCTGGGATCTGGGCTTGGTTGGGTGTGATTTCCACATGGCTATTATTGGTTTCCACCAGCCCTATTTGTGACTGTTTGACATAATTCAGTTAAGACCAGTTTGACATAATTTCAGGTGAGCCTAGAAATAAATCATAGAAATTCATACTGAAAAACTGGCTGATAGACTAGCTGTTGTGGCCTGCTTGTGCAAGGGTTCAAAAGAGACTGTGAACCATGTGGTGGTTTAAGGAAAAATAGTTCTGTAGTCCATTTCCTTTGGGAAAAAGGAGTGAGATTATTAATGGCCACAAAGACTTACTCTGTCTGGGGAACTGCAGATTGTCTCCAGTTGCTGAGAGCAGCCCAGTCTCCCAAGGCAGGGGAGTGTGTATTACCTCCCACAGTCAGCAAATCCAGCCAGTCTCATTCCTTTGCCATGGAAGAGCTGAGCTGCTGCTGACCAAGGAGACTGCACAAAAGCAGAGTGACCAAGTCAAGGAAAGGGTAGAGAAAGTTTGTCTTAACATGTTTAAGAAACATGATGAAATTACTTTCCTACAAGGTGCCCAGAGGAATAGGATAATAATTTAGGATAATAGTTGCAGCTGGTTGGGTACTTCTCAGTGATTTTTTTTTATGTTGGAAAATGCTGGCTTCTCAAAACGAGAAAATATTTTTTTGAAATGTATTTGCTTTTTTAAAACTTTCAAGGAGAGTTCCTAGTATGAGTCTTTTGAACATGAGAGAGATGCACCCCGTAAAATGTTCAAATGCCTGGTTGTTAGAGCACTCATCCGAGATGGAAGATGGACTTCCTCAAGTTCTTGCTTTGCTTCATCATAATCGTCCTTAAATTCAGCTGGAGGCAACAGCCAGATCGACACAGAGACTGCAGTGCCTGCAGTGACTGACAGGGTTACTGTGTGTGGCATGTCCTGGCTCCCCAGGGACCAGGTAGTTGAGCCACTCCCAAATGTGTCATTTAAGTGCTACATTTTGCAAGGAAATCCATGATGTTTACTTTAAAAATCACTTGATAAATGCCCCATTACAACTTCATTAGCCACTCAAAGCTGTGCAGCCCCTGATCATCAGTTCCAGTGCTCTGTGATTAAGACTCAGCAAGTTGGATCCTGGGCTGAGTTCTGCAGTGATGCAGTTCTGCAGGTACACTGCCCTGTGCTGTGCCGTGCCCTTGTTTTGCAGCAGTCTGGATCACGTGAAATAAGGCAAGCAAAGGAAGTTTGAACAGCTTTGTGTCCTCATCAGGCCTTTAGAAACAGACATGAACTAGGACAATCTGATATTCCAAATCTGTCCTAGCCAGATATCAAAAGCCTGCTGCATGGTTTGGGTTTGTTGTGTTGCAAGCAGCTCTCGGTTGCTTATGGCCTGTTGGGCAACTGGAAGGCCAGAATGCTTCTAACCTGTCTTGTGTATAAAAATTAATTCCCCTCACATGGTCTCTAGCTCTGTATGGTGCTGACTCTGTGTATGCCCCTCTTCACAGCAGTAGCATGCAAAACTCAGGTGTTGGCTAACCTAACCTTTCTTAGGAGGAGTGCTGGGGGTAACAAATCGTGAGTGTAGAAGACACATAGTTTAGTTCATGTGCTGTATTTAGAGTATGGAGGCATCCCAGTGGATTTGTAATGTCTCAGATATCAGGGGGGAGTGACTGATTGCCAATAGCTATGTGAGCTGTGCCTGCTGCACTGAGCTGCCAGTCAGGGTGAGATCTCTGATGCCAGCATAAAATGCATGCATGGTGTGATAAAGCTGAGGCCAGGAGAGTGGACTGTAGTAGTTCCTCTGTGTTCTGTTAGTGCAGGAAGAGAAATTTCCCTGGCTGTCTCTCTGTCTCATGATACAGATGTCCACAGTGTGTGCTTGAATGTGGAAGAGGAGAGGAGTGCTGAGGAACGGAAGTGGCAAATCAAGCAGTAGAAGTTGTAAGCAGAAAGCTGTTTCATGTCATTCAGGGCAATAGGATTGCAGGGGCTTTATAATTTGATTTTCCAGCTTCTAGCTAGCAATGTCTGTTTTCAGTGTTCTTTTTGGGGAGACCTCTGTTCTGCTGTTCTCCACTGGCAGGTTTATAGGTGCCTCAGAGAATGACGAAGTAGATGGAGTCATCACATCTTACTTGACTGCAAGGGAGGCAGAGATAAACCTTCACTGGCAGGAATATCTCTCTAACTTAACAGTTAAGAAATACCTTAAATTAATAGTACTGGTAATGTGCAGTAAAGAAGCCATCAATCTTCCTTTTCAATAGACTTTTTAGGTTGTAAAAAGATTGAATTTGAGTTATAGCTAGATTTATGATTATCTTTCTCACTGTACTAGCAAAGCAGGTTAGGGATATATTTGTATTTTTCTGAATGAGGGATTTTTCCAGAACTCACTTGAAGATCTAGTGCTTTTGAAAATCCCTTTCTGTAAGATACAGGGAAAAGGAAAAATTAATAGAAGTGGTACAAGAAAGATGGGAAGAATAGCAAAAAAGTAAAAATAATTCTGAGAAAAATTCCTTTTTTTTCATTCTAAACATAATTACATGAAGTGTGTAATAATGTAAAGCCTATGCTGCTGTTGAAGGGACAAAATGTTGTGCTCAATGTGATCGGTGCGGGGGAAGGGGCAGTGCGGGCAGTGCATCTCCGGCTGATGGCGCTCTGGCTCCACCGCACTGCTCCTGTGGCAGGAAGTCCCTTTTTTGACGTGGCTGTTCCGGCGCTTTCCATGGGGCGAGATCCCTCAGCAGGGTCGGCCCCGCAGTGATCTGTCACTCGGGACTCCTAGCCAAGACTTGCAGTGAGGGGGAAAGAAAACTGCTTCCTGCTCCCCAGAGTGAGAGTCACAGTGAAGAATGGCTGGCGCTGCAGCATCAGTTCTTAGGGGGAATTTGGGATACTCTTAACCTTCTGAATGCGCTGCTGTGCTGTACACGTACAATCTGCTCTAATATATGGAGAGGGAAAGTGTCTTATAATGTTTGTTACTCTTCCTTTTGCCTCTGCAAGCCTCAGTGTGTTGTATCCAAGTCACATATTGAATACCACAGAGGCTGTTAGGAGATGGTCATGCTACAGTGATGGGATGTAGCACATGCTGTCAAAGAGCATGAGTAGAAGCAGTAAAAAAATACATGGTACCTTTTCTTCGGAGTGTCATAGTGCACTGCAGTTCCTACTGAGGCTTGATAATCAGAAACATGCAAAACAATTAGAAACACCAGCATTCTGGACTTTGTTCAGGGGAAGCTCTTAGCATTTATTCTTAGATCCTGAGTGAAGATATTGCAGCAGCTTAGAAGCAACCCCTCAGCCAAACTTCAACAACTGATCATCTGTGTGATCCTGGTTGGTAAATATGAATGGTGTAGCTACCATCATATGTCATGATACTGTAGTAGATAGTGTTTTCTTCAGTAGTTTGTGAGTAATTGCCATCATATTGCTTTCAGCAGAGCGATGTGAGGAGCTGCATAAGAAGAGTAAAGTCTTAAATGATTGGTCTTGATGTATACAGGCAGGAGAGGCCCAGTGACGTGTGGTTTTTCACTATGTTCCTTTTTTTGGGTGCGATTCTTAAGGATAGAACAATGATAGACGGATGTAGGTAATTAAGGATATTGCAGACTTTGTGCACTTGGGTAACTCAGTGGTAACTTAAATTTTCCAGCTAAGCTATTTGCATCCCTACTAAATCCCTTTAACTGTGTTTAGGGGTTAATCTGTGAGCAGTCAGTGCTTGTTTAAAGTATCTCAACCACAATTGACTGTAAAGGCTCAAGTAGTACTCAGGTTTTAAGAAGGTTGTAATTTAACTGTTGCAGAATGAGATTTTTTCTCTTATTTAAGACATAGTGGCAGTGTAACATCAGTTAAGTATGCCATCAGAGGGCCTTGTCCAGATGGGTTTTCTTTGCTGGGGGAAAAGCTGACAAGGGCTGATGTTTGAATGCTTAGCTGCTTGGTTTACCTCAGCTCAGGGGTAACCTTGCTGTCAAGAGTGCATCTGTTACCAGCGGTGGTGAGTTCAGAGCTTGGACAAAAGGTGTTTCCTTCAGGTAGGTTTTCCTCAGTTACAGTGTAGCTGTGTGAATTTTGGATGTGCTGTGGTAACAAAGAAGCATCACATGCAGTTCTCTCTGGTTTTCCTTTTAACTGGTGAAGTCTATCATCCTTTCGCTTTCTTTCACTTTGATTTAGGACTTCCACTGTTTTGGTTGTTTGGCTTATTGAAAACATACAGATAGGATGGCACTGAGAGTGCACACATCTGTTGGCTGATAGTAACAGGCAATAAGACACACTGGGGACAGATTCAGGAAAAACTGAAGGAACTTTGCATTGGGGTGGGAAAATACAGGGTGAAGGTGGAGTTCTGCCTTGACCCTGTGTACTGAGGTGACAGGTACATTTAGTGATGCAGCTACTTGCAAGTTCTTTACAAATGTTTGCTTCTGTGCCTGATACACATTTTCAGACAAATGAAACTTTAAAGACACTTACTAAATAAACCTTTAATTCACTTTTTCTGACTCCGATGGGTTATGCTCTTCTTCTGTTCAGAACTTTCTAGCATCATTTTCTATCCAAGCTGTGAAAACGTATGAATTATTACAATAGATATCTCTAACAGTTATGACAGAACACAGAAGTTTATTATAGCTTTGTTAAGCATCTGAAGATGTTTAACCATGTTAACCATGCTTGGTTATTCAGATTTACAGGATATTAGTTGTTTTGATGCAGAAATTGAACCCTCACAGAATTGCAATTTTTTGCCAAATGATCCTGTGTTTCCCTCTTGCCAGGCTACAGACAGCAAGACATGAGCAGTTTTTCTCCCTTCTGCTGCTCTAGTAAACAGGATATGGAAGTAAAAACTGGAAATCCAAAAGCAAATGGAGAAAAAAGAATTAGGTATTACTCAAAATTCATAGATCGTGTAGAAGATTCTAAAAGCATAGGTACAAAACACACTTATTGGGCTTTTAAAAGTTTGAGCATGGTTTGTTCTACTTAATTCTTGTGGTAGGTGCAACTTTCAGAAAAGTCACTTTTTGAATTGCCACAAGACTGCATTCCAATGGCTTAATTTTGTAAAATAAGGGAATGAGAATTAACATGCTGAAGCTCATGGAAAGTGTGTGGCCTCATCAAATCACACATGCCAAAGTCAGCTTTCAGCATCATTCATAGAGTGTCACTGGAATGAAGGCAGTGAGATGGCAGAAAAAGGGCAGGTAAAGCTATGACTCTACTGTAGAACTGCAGAGAAAATTGTCCACTTCCATCCAACTGGGTGTGCCTTGGTCACCCCCTGGGCTGGGACACAGAACCGGTGCCGTGTGGGGAGTGGGTGGCTGGAGCATGGGTGGCAGCAGTGAACCCCCTGTCCCGGGTGTCAGTGCTGACCAGAGCAGTGAACCCCCTGTCCCGGGTGTCAGTGCCGATGTGAGCTGCTCTGCTCCTGCCTGGCAGCCATCCATGTTCATGGAAGTGCAGGCACAGGTTTGAAGAGGGGCCTTGCAGGCTCACCTGCTCATCTTTCTGGCCTCCACACTGCCACAGCTGTGCTTTTCTGACAGTTGGAAAACCTTTGCTGCTGTTTTTTTTTCTTTTTTCCAGGTTGTTACCATGGCTATCGCTCCATAAGAAATGACTTTATTTCTCTGCAGCTTGGGTTAATCCACAAAATGTGGATAAGTGTGTTGTCTTTGTAAAGTAGTTTGGGTGCAAAACTGCAGGGTGCTGAACAACAGCCAGTGCTGCAGCATTCTGTTTGGTGTGTTCTTGGCCCAAGTCTAATATACAGGACTTTTCCCTTGAGGGTTTGAATCACAGGAAGAAAGGGGGGAAGCTGCTGCTTCACGGCGACTTGTGACTTCTACATAAAACATTTTCTCAGAACTAATTAAAACTTTGAGAACTTAAATGAATCAGGGCTGTGTAACTAACAGCTTATATTAAAGGCTTTGAACAAATATCCACAATGCATCAGTAAACATGCAAATTACTTTTTCATGTTGGGATGTGTCTCACTGCAATGCTGTGCATTGATAAAAGGTTTCTCTGTGACTGTACTTTCCATACTTTTAAGTTTATTGGTTTTTCTAACCTCTGTTTCAGACATTTTAAGATATGGAGAAACAGTCTTTAAAATGATGTACCAAGCAAAATTCTCTCTGCTTCAGCAATAACTAGCAGTTAAAAACGTGTCTAAATTAAGAACCAAAACAAAATGGAGACTGGTTACTGTTCAATCATGCCTGTTCACTTTAGTAATCTCCTTTAAAGGGGATTATTGCAATGATGAAGTATTTTCGAATGGTTATGAAGACAGTTGTAGAGAAGATTCATTATTTGCAAAACTTTTGTTAGGTATAGTCCACCCTGGATTCTTTAACTGATGCTGTAAATTAAACCTCGGTTTAGAGAGGGAAAGGAGGGGTGTGGATTGAATCCAATAATGAAGATCATTAGAAGCATGGGATTCTTTTTCAGTTAGCTTTTCAAAAGCAATAACCCTCTCTTGCTTGAGCTGTTTCTAGCACTTTTATACTTCTTGGATCACTGCTTACCTTCTGTCTGTGCATAGTACAACCTACCAAGCAATATGGTTCTGCCTTTGACTTGTGAGATGGCTAAAGCTCTGCAACTGCTGCCTGACTGATGCTGTTGGCAAAGACCTTTTCATTCTCTATGGACTTCTGCAGCTTTTCTAGAATCCGTTTGTGTTTGTCACCACTTACCAATTCTTTAATCTTGGTGCTTTTTTGTGGCTGTGTGTGTAAGAATGCAGGTCAAGAATGACACACATCCGCTACTGCAAAATCTCTAGTTTGAGCTGGCCACTTTTCCTCAGTGACATTAAAGCTGCACATCTTTCTGTGATGGCTGAAATCTTTTTTGGGATTTTCAAACTCAGACTGTCAAAAAAAAATATTGTGAGCCACCAGACAACCCACATGTCCTAACCTATGAGTGTCACCCTGGTAATGGACTTGGGTGGGCTTTAGTCTTGGCCCTTTCAAACCCAGTGTACTCGAGTGTGAACTTTTGGAAGCTGGTGACTTGTACAGTGCTGTTAAAGAACAAGCTGATCATATTGGATTAATTTGTTAGGTCCATGTGCCAGCCCAGAACAAACCAGGACATTATTAATGCAATGGTACATTATGGACACTGATCCTTGAGTTGTGTTTCGTGCAGATCAAATCACTTTCCAGGTCAGCATTTGCTGCTTTCACAGTGTGGTGTTTATGGAGCTGTACTGGAAGCAAATAAAAGAATACCAATGCCGTTGCAGGGATAGTGAATGGTATTCCATATGACTGCAGTGATGAACGTTTATCACAGCATGCAGTTATATTGGCACAACTGAGGGAAAGAGCAGAAAACTGCAGCATTTGAATGAGGGCAAGAAGGGAGAGGTGGAACGGAGCAGGAACTTCTCATGCTGGCTTTGCCACCAAGGAATACACATTGTGCAATGTGCTCTGCAAATTAAATGTTCTACTTTCATGCCCTTCTTATTCTGCATGCCTTAATTAAAACCCCATTTCCTTTGATTCATGGACTCAAAACTGGGTAATGATATTAAACAAACAAACAAACAAACTTCTGACTAAGTTTCTATCTACCAGATTAATTTTGTAATACTTTAGTGAATAATGGCATATCATTAAGGGTGGATAGTGTAATTAAAACCAAGTAAGACTTTGTCAATGGAAGTGGCCATCATTCTGGGATATTGTGGATTTCAGGTTGCTTTTCAAGAAAAAGAAAATAAGGTGTATTTTTCATCACAAATGATTTAAATTTTGCAATTATCCCACCACAAAATGTGCATTCATTTCCCAACTACTCAAAACCCAGAAAATGAACACGGAATGACCATATTTCTGAATAGTGAGGCAGACGAGCTGAAAAATATTCATATGTTTCAAAAGTTGATTATGAATGAGTTCTTTGTCCAGGCCAACTTTCAAGAATATAAACAGTATCATATTTAGGATAAAAAGATCAGTGGCTGATGTAAACTAAATTCAGCTAATTAACCCAAGATGATAGCCTTTAACTTCTCAGCTGTTTTCTGATAGCTTGTTGACTGTCCATTTGCCTGACTAGTGCCAGACGTTGCAGCCAGTGTTGAAGCAGAGCTGTCAGGGCATGCACAGCCTCTTTGTTGTGTGTTCCAGGCTTTGCCGGTTAGCGTGGTGCATGGGGGTCATTTGCTTGTGGTGGTGGTGGTGGTGTTGGCTTGTTTGCTTCATGGTCCTTGTGTTTTAGCTCTCATGAAGAGGAATCCTCAATGTTAGTCTCATAACAAATTTTTGTTATGTGAAGAAACCACCTTCTCCCAAACAGGCCAGAGAATAGGGAAGAAAACTTTGTGACACTTATGCAGAGCACTTCAAATTGAACTATATTTGACACATCCAGCTTTGGGGTCCCCAGCACAGGAAGGACATTGACGTGTTGTAGCAAGTCCAGAGGAGGCCACCAAGTCGACTAGACGGCTGGAGCAGTTCTCCTATAAGGAAAGGCAGAGATTGTTCAGCCAAGGCTTCAGGATGACCTAATTGCAGCCTTCCAGTTACCTGAAGGTTTAGATTAAGATATCAAGAAGAAATTCTTGGCTGTGAGGGCGGTGAGGCCCTGGCACAGGTTGCCCAGAGAAGCTGTGGCTGCCCCATCCCTGGAAGTGTCCAAGGCCAGGGTGGACGGGGCTTGGAGCAAACTGGGATAGTGGAAGGTGTCCCTGCCCACGCTGATCTCTTGGAACTATTTACTCTTTTATGTCCCAAATCATTCTGGGATTTTGTATTTTGGAAGGAGTCCTTATTTTAGGTTAGGACTTCTGCATTAAAATAAGAAACCTGCTGTGCTGGACACTACATGAGTTGATCATGTTCCTGCATCCAGGATTTTCTGTGTTACGTAGTTGAAAGTAAGCTCATGTATAGACTTGGCTATGGCTTTCTTCTAGATGTGTGGGAGCTCGATGAGTTGGCTTTTGTGCAAGAAGTGGAAATAGAAAATGTTCTTTGTTTCACAGAGAATTTTCTTAATTGCCTTTTTTTTTGAAACAGATTTTGTACTTCAATTTAGTGAATTTAGCTGGTGAGTCCAGGTAAAGTGAGGCATAGTACATCATTTACGCAGAAAAACATTGCTCAAAGAGTGGTTGCATGCTGTAAGAATAACATTGTGTTAGATTCTTTATTTCCTTTTAGCTTTTAGAATCAAACTATTGGTTCTTCCCATAGCTTAAAAATATACTTGATGGTAACAAAAACTGACTTAATCACTCGATTCCCGCAACTGAGTCCTGACACAAGTGTTGCAGAGAGCCAAATTTACGGATAAGCTTGCCAGTGCTGATGTTGGTGCCCTGGTTTCTGCAACACTGGGATCACGATTATGAAGGAATCATCCAGTACCAGTCTGAAAGACTTCCAGCGTGAGATTTAGCAAAAGGTTGTCCCTCTGTTCTGCCAGGAGTCATTGCATAAAGAAGACTACTGGCCTCAGTTTTCAGGCCAAACCCAAGGTATGTATATCCTCCTTGTAGAACAGGATGCAGCACACCTTTGATTAGCCTTTGATATTTTACCAAGTCAGGCTGCTCATGTCTGTCATGTACCCCATGCAAAGTGCTATTCCAGAAACAGAACTTCTGCACTTCAATATGTGTGTAGACTGTTCAACTTGTCATGATTGTCAGTTCCCAGCTTCTTTCCCTTGCATTACACCGGCCAACTGGAACTCTGATAAAGGAGTTATGTACAGTGATGACAAGAATAGATTTCCAATTTCCTGTAGAATGACTCTATCATTGCTTGTGACTCAGGCAATTTAGTTTATATTACAGTGCTGTCTGGAGGCTATAGATCACCCTGACAGTCGTCTAGTCACAGAGCATGCTGGTTTTGACAAGATATTGAAAGGGATTTTACAAGATTTTCCTTTGTGATACAACTCAAAGTGCCATTTTCTATTGTTGGATCATGTGTAAAGAGATTTCGTATGAGGTAGAATAGAAGTATTAGGCTCAGTTTGTCTAATTTGCCCTTAATCTTTGTGCTTGAGAGCCTATGAAAAAACTGTTCAGTTTTCTTGTCTTGGATCTGGTTGAGAACATGTAGTGTCTGTGTTAGGTCAGACAGAAGTCTCAGAGTCTTTTCTGGAGTGGAGGTAGCAGATGTTTAGGGCAAGAGTGCAAGAAAGAGACAGGCAGAAGTGGTCCATTCCTGGCTGTGCCCTGGAAGATGCTGCAATCAGTGACCTGGAACCTTGCTGGGTTGGGTCAGCAATGCTATACAGAAATAGAAGCTATCGCTACCCTCATTCAAGTTTGCTTTTGCTAAATGATCTGATCTGCTCTGTCAGTGCTGGAAGCTGCAGCACTCTGCACTTTAGTGACCTTATCATCTTTTGACAATGCTGACCTGTACCTGTTTGTGGAGTTGGTGGGAGCCTGGTATGCTGCTGCTGCTGCAAACACTGCCCTTGTTCACTGCTAACTTGAGCACAAGGCCCTTCCACAGCTGAGGAGAGCACTGAGGGGCAATGAGTGATTTAGGCTTCTCTGACATTCAGTTATAAAAAGCCAGGAATGGACTTGTGCTGGGAAGGTCTTCCAGGTTCCCAGCCATGGCTGAAGTACAGGATGTGACGGCAGCAAGCCATGTGCTATTTAATGGGAATGGAGCTGAGTGCAGCCTGTGCTCTGCGTGTGCTCCCACAAGACTCACAGACATAGAAACACTGGTATTTTAATAATTATCCATTTGAGATCAAGAAAGATATTTTGGGGCAATTTGTGCCTGTTCACATGAAGCAGTCCATTTTGCAGGAGGTGCTCTGCTGAGCAAGTACACTTTCATGAGGTCTTGGGCATTTGTGTTCCTCATCACTCTAATAGCTAATTGCTTTGCCCTTCATCCTCACAAATGCATCTCAAATGGGAGATGCTTATATCCTCATGTTGTTGGCAAATGGAAAATAGAGAGCAAGATCTGTAAAGGCAGGTAGTCACCAGAAGATGCAGAGAATTCTTCAGAAGCTGAAAAGCCTCTCTCGCTATTCTTTTTGCATCTTTATTTAGATATTTCAAAGTGTGAAAGGCTTTCTATTTCAGTTAAGCCTTAAGTATTTTTGAGAACTGGTCCATGTGTTTTATTTAACTTTCTGAAGGATCTGGTGAGTCAGGGAATTAAACACGGAGTTCCTAATACACTAATTTGCCTCCTTGGTTTAAATGGAGCAGATGCAGCCATTGCTTGTCAATTTTACCAAAATTTTTTCTTAAAAAATGAACAAAAGGGTAAAATTAGAATTCAGACCTGAAAAACCCTGCACAAAATAGGGTATTGGAATGCTTAGCACATGAAATCCTTAAAAGGATGAGTCAGACACCACTGTCCTCCTCTAAAGTGACTTCCTTAAATTATTCTCTTTCTGTCTTTAAATGAAAGTTTAGGTTTAATTTGCTTCAGATTGTCAGGCAGGATGAAAACTGATGAGACCAAGCAGAAAGTATTTGATTTTTAATTGGATTTTCAAATTCAGCATTTATAGAAAAATGACAGCTACAAAAGTAAACCATACTCTCCCTCATGTTAAGCTTGGAAACAATTTTTTTCAAAGTATTCTTGAGGGCAAAGATGAAGATTAGGTGGAAGAGGGATAGTGGGTGTTGCTGGGTCTGTGTATTTATAAAGTATCCATTGGCATGGGGTTCAGACACTGAAAACAAGCAAAACACTAATTGCATTTTTGGTTTTAGAGCTTCCACCATGTTGAGAAGTGTGTGGTGAGGAGCTCTGGGTAGAAACTCCTGTTGCTATTTTTAGTATCACAGTTTAATTCCATTATAGAAACTATTGAAGTGCTGCCTGCATTTAGATAAGCTCTGTGGGAACCTGAAAGATTCAGTTCTGCAATAGGCTTCAAATTTTATGTCTCAGTTATGTCATGTGCCTTTTTGGGGTTATAACAGTTGTAACAGACTTATCCAAGGAAGATGATTCTGAGAAGATTTAATAGCAGTTTCCCAACGAAATTGAACTCTTTGCAAGAGGTGGATTGAACTAATCCATGCAAAGAGGAAAAAGAAAACATTGAGAAGTGCTGAGAAGTGTTTGAAGGAGTTATGAGTGCCCAAGTATTAAATGTATGTTTAATAATGATGGAGAAAAATAAAAATTGTTCTCTTTAGGCTGTTTCCCTGAGAATGGATAATTTTTTTGTCTGAAACAATCAGTCTTTCATGAAGTTTTCACTTGGAAGTCTTCTGAGCAGGTAAGTAAATGTCCTTTTTCTGTTACACTGTCAGTACAAAGGTAGTTTGATGAAAAGTGGTAGTATGGCTTTCAGTATTTCTAATTATTTCTAGGATTCTCAGCCTTTATTAATTTCAAAGCATTTGTTTGGATAGTTAGAAAAAAATATTTAAGTATAGGTTTCTGCTTTTGGAAGTAGTGATTACGCAGTTCAAATTGTGTCCTTGATTGTGGAATGGCCTGTTGAGGTGGCAAGAGCTATGTGTTGTCTCATTGTTTTGGAAATCTGGGGAAATTTTTTGGCTATTATGGTGTTTTAAACTCCAGGAAATTTAGAATGTAGGTTTCTGGGACTCTGGGACTTTTGTCCAAGTCTACATTAAAAACAAGTTTGACTTTTAGCTCACTTCCTATTGCAGAACAATCCATATTTGGAAACTTAGGCTGGAAGTAAGTGAACAAAAAAACCCCAACAAAAACCAAAAACCAATGAACCAACCAAACCCCCAAAACAAAAAAAACCCAAAAAGACCCCCAAAAAACCCCCAAAACCAAACAAAAAATCCAAAAGTGCTGTCTGCCCCTGCAGCAGAGAATAAGCTAAACCCACATGTACCCCTTGGTTATACATATGGAAGGGCTCAAGGAACAGTGGTACTTACACAATAATTAGTGTATCACAACATACTTATTTTTCTATATAATACAATGACATTTTGCCCCCTGCCTTAGTAATTAATTAATGTTTGGAAAATATTTAAGACATGTAAAGCTCCCAGTAAGAGGTAAAAGCTATTAATTGTAATTACCAAGTAGATTATTTCTCAGCTTTCACATGGTTCTGTTCCCTCTGGTTAAACACTGAGGGATGTTTCCCTTCAGGATAGCTCCATAACTCCTGTTCTCATTGCAAGGCTGAGATAATACAGTTTGTGCTTGTTTTGTCAGCAGGAGGGGGAACCAACTACAGTGCTAGAAGTTTTCCAGGGATTGCTCAGGTGTCTTTTAATTATGGTGAGGTAAAAATACCTTGTCTGCAAAACAGCCCAGATTGCTGAAATAATATCCCAGCTGGGTATCTAACCTGAGTGATCACCTCACCTGCATTTCTGCAGATTGCTGTCTGGACCTGTGCAGACAGTGTTTCAGCTTAGCTATCCCCAAAATGTTTTTTTCACCTTCATTTCCTTGTGCTTCATCCCCTGTACATGACTGAACCCCTGACACTGTGGCTTATGTTGTGCTGCATTAATGGCTTCAGAGAATTGAGTGTGACAATATAATGGCTCTGTTCATACCTGTCAGGTACAAGCTGTATTAAACAGTGCATGTGAGGAATTTTTAGCCTGTGATCAAAGGGATTGGGGAAGATATACCCCAGGGATCTTATTTAATTGCTGTAAGAAGGATTTTAACAGACAAATGAAGAATTGTTGAGAGGACAGCATGGTGGGGGAGGTGCTCTCACTTGTGGATATTGTCTGTAGCCTCATTGCATCACAGAGATGAACTAAGATATTTACTCCACTGGACTGCTGCAATGGATGATACAATCCCTTCAGGAAGGTCAGGCTGGGGGGTGGCAATAGAGTTTGCTCTTTGTGTGGGAGGGCAGCAGGAATGCCTGGAGCTCTGCCTTGAGGTGGATGATGAGCCAGGGCAGAGTTTCAGGTCAAGATTACCAGGAGGACCTGTATTACCAGTATGGTGGTGGGCGTCTGCCATGGACTTCCTGATTAGGAAGAAGAAGTAGGTCAGGTGGTCTTCAGAAAACTGGAAGAAGCCTTGTGTTTGCAGGCTCCTCTCCTCATGGGAAACTTTGCCCACCCCAGCATCTGCTGTATCTCAGCAAGACACAAGCAATCAAGTGGTTTCTCAAGTGCATTGTTGAAGAATTCCTCAGCAAAGTGATAGAGGAGCTGACAAGGGGAGCTGCTCTGCTCCTTATACTTACAAAGGAGAAAGAACTATTTGGGTGTGTGAGTCTGGGGAGGTGATCTCAGAGACAGCAAGGTTGAGATGGTGGAGTTCAGAATCCTAAGGGAAAGAAACAAGGCAAATTGTAGGATTGCAACTGTGGGCTCCAGGAGAGCAGACTTTCACCTATTTGTGGACCTACTTAGTTAATATTTAAGGATTATATTCTCCAAGCTCAGGAAATTGAGCACAGGTGACAGAAGGTCTGCATGGATGAACATGGAGCTCCTGACCAAACACACACATTAAAAGCATATGGAATGTGGAAGCAGAGTCAGGTGATACTGGGGCAATGCTGGTTTCACATTGTTATTAATGACAAGGATGGTGGGACAGAGTGCACTCTCAGCACATTTGGAGAATGTACAAAGCTAGGAGGAATGGTCGATTCATGATGAACATGGTTGCATTGCTGTTCAGAGAGGCATGGGGCCAATGGGAACCTCATGAAGTTTAGTGAAAAGTCCTGCAACTGGGAAGAAACACCCCAGTGTATGCTATGATGAGCATGAAAACAGCTTGGCAGAAAAGTCTTTAGGGGTTCTCATGGACCAGAAGTTGAGCATGAGCCAGCAAAGGCCAATGGAGGAGTGTAGCCAGGAGGCTGAGGGAAATGATTGGTCCTGTCTGCTCTGTAGTGGCAGAGAGACAATGTGTCCTTGGACATAGTCAAAGCCTGACTGGACAGGGTCCTGCTGACCCTGCTTGAGCAAACTGGAACTGAATAATCTCTAGGAGTCCCTTCTAACCCTGGCTGTTCTGTGGCTCCATGATACCTATATTATCTTCAGAAATTATTTGTATGCAAATGATGCTTGCTCTCTTTTCTCTTTTAAAGCAAGTCATTCCTGAGCAATGTATAGTTTATAAATTTTAGCAGGGGATTATAAAATGCAGTTTATTATTAAATTTGGCTGTTATGACATGGTTACATGATTACTGAGCTGCACATGATTAGTTCTTATGCTGAAATAAGGTGGTAACTGTGATCGCTGCCAAAGACAGCTTCAGGAGATGGAACTGAAATCTGAAGCCATTCTTGCCTCTGCACTGAATAACTGCGAGGGAACTTGAACTTCTTGCACGGTAACAGTGCGTACAGTACTTCCATAATAAGGTGTTTATTCCTGTCCTGCTTGTGTGCTATAAAACATGTAATCTTTATGAGGATGTTATCTGAGGCATTCCATGGGTAGGAGGAAAGCAAAGCAAAGCAAACTAGAGTGTATTTTAAGTCAAAAGTAGAATTGGCAGGTCTAGGTTTTTTTCAGTAAGCTAAAAGGGACTTTCATTCATAGAGTCAGACTGAAAAGATAGTATTTAGAAGATGGACAAGGGCACTGAGGAATTGAAAGAATTCATGTCAAAGTGTTGCTTTATGGTTATTAGTGTCAGAGAAAAAATGGTCTTGTAGAAGTAACTATTTTAAGAGGGAGCAGGTATTGAACTGATTTCATCTCTGCTGTTTCTGGCCAGTCAGATGTGTTTTGCTGAATGCTGGAGGTGACTAGCAGGTAGCAGATGGTCACTGCAGCTGCTGGTGTCTGCCAGAACCTCGGATAAGTGCTAGCAGAGTTGCAGATGACCTTCCTTGGAACCTGAAGTGAAAGGGGGAACTGGGCATGTAGGGAGGTGTGGACACATGCTCTTGTAGGGATGGCTGCAGAGTCTGTGAGCCCTAGAGGATATCCAGAGCCATGAAGACATTCTGATCCCTGTGTCCTATTGGCCTTTTTTGATTGATCTGTCTTGCTTGGTAGGCAGACTGTTAGGAAGTCTTCTGCCCACAAATGATTGCATCAAGGCAGATACAATTCAAGGTGTAAAGCTCTGGGAACAGAGTTACTGTGGAGCTGGTACATGGAAGCAGCTGTCAGTGCTCCTCCCTTAGCTGTCTCCAGGGCAATGGATGTAGGAAATTCTTCCTTTTCAATGAACTGCATGGAACTGGAGTTCTCCAGTGGAGTGCTCTCCACTAGGCAAGTTTTTTCTCTAGTGATATCCACTTAGTTCCCAACAAAAATGTATTCAAAAGATTAGTGGCAGTACACTTGGAAGCTGGAACCACTCAGGACTAATGATATAATTACTCTCTAAAGCCACTTGTAAAGCAATTACATACTATTGTTCTCTTTTGTTCTGTATCTTTGTAAAAGTGAGCCATCTTGGCAGGCTGTGATGGGAATGTGTTGAGCTGGCTGTTATGTAAGAATACAAATAATTTGTGTGCGTATTTATAAAAGAAAAACACTTTTACACTGTGACTGAATTGTTTAGAAGTAAAAATCTTTGTAAAGAAACATATTGTTACAATTTCTGATGTGGCCAGTTGTTGCAGTGGTTTGGGCCACTGCTGGAGTAGCCAGAGAGCTGCAGGGCCCAAAACCAGCCTGAGCTTGCTGGTGGGCCAACACCAAGGTTTGAGGATCCCCCACAGTTAGGGTGACTTCCCACTAGACCTTGCACCTAATGTAATTATGTATGGATTTTCCCAGGTTAGCATTGGTTTGCTGTTCTCCACCCCTTTTATCACTTACATGTACACCCTCTAGAAAGTTCTTTTTGATTGTAACCCCCCATTGGCTCCCTTCCCTTATTCCCTCCTTCTCTGTACCCCTACTGGTTCCCTTACCCCTGCTCCTCCCCCTGGCCCTCCGCCCATTGGCTCTGTTGCTCTGCCCACCCCTTCCTCCCCCTATATAAGCCTTGTACCCTGTTCTTCAGCTTGTCTTCTGTCCCTGGATCCCTCTGCACTTGGGCCCTTCAGTAAACCCAGTTGCTGAACCCCATACAGAAGACCCTTCCTGCCTCCTTTGCCGGCGGCCGTCACTGTGTCTGTGTGTGTGTGCCCCGCACCATCGGGTGTGTGTGTGCCTGCACCTTCGCCTGGCCCCTCTGCGCCAAAGCGGCTTCCCCTGGCTGGGGACCCTTCTGGAAGGCTGCGGCAACTCACCACCACCTCATGCTGCGGCAGCCAGTGTTTTTCAATACATAGTCTTGTAACTTCTCTAGAAAGTTTTGTGGGTTTATTTTGTTCCCCCATCTAAAGAGAATGTTAGTTAAACTGTTTTTCATGTGCTGGAGGTAATACAATTATTACACATAAGAACTATCACATATATAAATTGCGGAGGGTTTTGCTATTTTTTTAACAAGCCTTTTCTTTTTAAGTTTTGTGAGTTCTGCTGAAAGTTTACATTCACAGTGATAACCTGTCAGTACCTGATTGGCTTTGGTTTGTTACGGAGTTTCCGAGGGTGGGCTGAGTGAATTCACCACTGGAAATGGTGGTTCTGCTCAGTCTCCCCTGTGTGTGTGTGCCTGTCAGCCCCTCTGTCAGCCAGGACAGCCTGGTTAAAATGAGAGAAAGCTCAGCGGAAACAAGTTTGTTTTCCGCAGGGTTGGAGAGCTGGACCAGGTCACTGAGAGACTTGGTGGATGCCAGAGCCAGCACCAAAGTGGGGGGGTGACTACATGGGGGAAGAGTGAGCCAGGAATGGCAGGAAGCAGCAGCAGCAGCAGCATGGGGTTAGGTCAGTGCAGCATCTTGCTAATGTTCAGCCTGAGGTTGCTGTAGCTGGGGTTGAGCTCTGTTTTGGCTTCTTGTTGGTAAGGCAAAATACACACACACAAAAGGCATTGTCCACTAAGTAGTTTTCCTGGAAAACATATGGAGCATTAAGGGTACATGTCATCACTGTGGAACATCGATTCTTCCAGTGTTTCACTGCTATTGTGATAAGCACTGTGCTTCTTAGCCCGCAGAAATGGTAATGATAGTTTTAAATCTTATGTGAAAATCTATTTCTAGTGTGATCTACATTGAATGTGGAATTTTTTTTAGTTTAAAACTCTTCAGCAAGAACTGTTGCAATGCTATGCCCCAATACTGTAAGTGGGCAAGAGCAAGTTAATTCCATGCTGGCTTTAGCCTGGAAAGAATTTGCCTGGTCAGGGGTGATGTTTCAGACAGGAATCATGTATTTCTGTGTCATTAGTGGTGCTTTTGGCTTGATTTGACTGAAGACCTGTGATAAAGGTGTGTAGGTGTGTTTTGTGTGCACTGGACCTTGTTGAATTGCTCTGGTCATGACAAAACACTGAGTGCAAAGGAGAGGGCAAATGGAGGTAGTAGGAGACTCGTGCAGAAAATGTTTGAGCTGGGTAAATTTGTGCTTTAGGAAACGTATTCTGGCTTCCTAGTGTTTCCAAACAAGTTATATTTCTTTTAAAAAGAGTGGTGGAGAATGTTGGGACCTAATCAACAAGAAGACAGATTTAATCTCTGAAACAGATAGCAGCTAACAAGCAAGCTCTAAGTGATATCCATGTGTTAGAAAAACAAATTAAAGTTTAGGGCTTGATGTGCTTCAGTGATCAGACCTGGGGGGGAAAGCTAGCATAAGCTTGGGAGGAAGGATGTACCACTGATAATGGACACAAAGAATGCAGAATTTATGGATGACAAGGACATCTGGCAGGACTCCCAAGATAAAGGAAGAAACCATGAAACCATCTCAGTAACTGTGCTGAAATCAATTCCAAGTGAGTAAGAAGTAATGCTGGCAGGGGCATCTGTGACCACTGACTCACAGACCACCTGCCCAAAAGAAGAGAGAAACTGAGCATGTGGACTAATTAACATCAGAAGTGAGAGAATCATTAACCAATAGAAAATAAAATAGTAATTGATAAGAGAACTATGTAACTTGTAGCCAATGAACACTAATTCCTTTGTTTGCTAAAATGTATACATAGTTAAAGTTTTGATAACTGGGGTACATATTCGGTGGAGCAATCTCCCACGTACCTCAGTGCTGAATAAAGTAATTTTGATTTTCTAACCTAACAAACTGGTTGGAGAGTTCATTTCCCAGTTTTCGGTGACACTAGAATGAGTAGTTGAAGAACACAGGCGTATAATCAGCTCAGTTTGCTAGGCTGTGTTTGTTGATGTTAAAATTTAAATAGATTGTAATCTGAATTTATAGTACAGGTACTCACAAATTTCAGAATAAGCTCCAAAAAATACTGTTATTTACTGATATAATGTGTACAGAAATCCAGAAGTGGGATAAGTGATCAGGCAGAGGTGGAGTTGAAGCCTGAAGAGAAATTAAAAATATTCATGAATATCTCTGATGTAAGCAGAGAGGGGCGAATGTTACAAAATATTTCCTATGATTTATTTTTTTCCCATGATTTTCATCTAAACAAGGAGGGGGAACAAGCCGTGTAATGCAGGGCTTAGAGCAGAGAACCAAATGTTTCCCCTCAGAAGACACTTTTCCTACTGCCTGTGCTGCCAGTTCACTGGGGAAAAGCAAGGAGTGGGGCTCTACTGATGACAAAAACAATGCTAAGGGTTAGGAATCCTTGTGGCTTATGGCATTCTGTGTTTCCAAGGGAGGGAAACGCTCGCTCTCTACAGCTTTGAAGGAGGCATCAGTAAATTAGATGCCTAAGTTTAAAAGTTTCCTCTCATTATTTTCTGTTGGCAAAATATTCTTAATAATGTGATATCACAACAGTTGTGCAAATGAGTGTTGAAAAGAATGATCTTGGACTACAGCAGTGCTGGAGAAGTTGTCTTCATTATATGCTAACTACAGCTTGGCTTCCTGTGGATCACTGAGTCACTTCTACAAGAACAGAGTATGCTCTCCAAGCATTTTGAAGTTTTTTACATATGAGTAAAACACAGGAGATAAGATGTGATTATAAATCTTGGTTTGAATAAGGGATCATAGGAATTTGTCCAGCTTTATAGCATATAACTTGATTTTCCACATTAAAATCCTATATTCAAACCTTGAAAATCCCTATTAGGTTGTGCACTTGAGTGCCCAGGAAATACTGAATAGTCTCTACTGTGTTGTGTTTCCCCACCCCACTTTTTTTTTCCTTCCAGATAGGTTGCATGGCTGTCCTCAGGTTGAATTTTCATTTCTGTTACATAGTGGTAATAGAGACAACTTCCAGTTTTGTTGACTGGGATGCTCTTCACTGGGAGCCGAGGCTGTTTCTATGGTGCGCAATACAGTGTGGGGAACGCTTGTGCTTGTTACCTGATTCAATGTTAATTTGTTTAAGTTTTTCTCTCTTGAGTTTTTTCCTGATTCTGCTTGTGTGCTACCTCAAAGAACAGGCCTGATGATGGAGTCTAACTAGAAATTTTGTATGTGGAATGAATATTTTTTCTGTTGAGGTCTGAATGCCAGATGACTGTGACCCACCACATTAGGAGGCACCTTCCAGTGAATATTGCTGAGCTATGTATAAATCATCCTGGAAACATTTCAGGTGTATACATGAGAGACTGCTCATTGAAGCATCATACAATTCTTTGAAGTGGAGGTGTCTGCAGCATTATTAATACAGAAATTTGGCATGATAGCAGGAAAAAGCTGTCATGAGGTATTGTCAGTTCACCTGCCGAAGCCTTTTAAGTGCTAATTTAGATATCTAAACCAAGCTTAGACCAGAGATATTTTGGAAATCTGAACTAAGCTACTTCAGGAAAAGGAGTTTCTCTTGTTTAAAACACAATGGAAGAAGGTAACAGGAAAAGAACACACAAATGACATATGCAGTTTCTTCTTTGATGGCTCATACTCTCATATTGCATGAATGTACGTTTGCTCTTTTTGCCCCTCTTAGCCTGTAACATCTCTTAACCAAATTTAACCAGATTTGGAGAAAGGCACTCAAATGTACTGTGTTCCTGCAGGAATTGTTCAAAACAGTCTGTGAGCAAAAGCCTGGGGTGTGAGCTAACTTCTTGCACTGGACCCCCAGGTAAAATTGTTCTTGTGTGTGTCTGAACTGTGGGAGAGTGTTCCCATGTCAGGGAGCAGCAAGGGCAGGACAAGCAGGGAGTCAAGTGTGGTGACAGCACTGGGTGGGCAAAGGCCACCATGGCAGCAAGCCAGAATGCCACAGCACCTGGGCTGGGTGAGCAGAGCTGGGAAGTGAAGTGTTTTTTCCAAAGAACCCTTAGCAAAATATTTTTATGTGCATGCTGTTTCTGATAATGTAGAGCCATGATAGTTTCTTAAAACTGCTTATCCAGGGAAGGGATTCTTGCCAAGAACGAACGTCAACATTTGCTACAGCGAACACTGCTTGCTTCCTGCCCAGTCTGCATGCAGCCTTGGAGGGAAAAGCAGACACATGGTATTTGCAAAAGATGTATCTTATTTTAACAAAATTTTGCCCACATTTTCATATACAATGATTGAGAATGACAGTGAATTCACATATTTGTAAGTGGCTTTTTGGAGCTGATAACATCTAGAGCAGGAGTGGGAGTAATTTATATGCAAATTATTTGCTATACATGTCTGTTGGAGCCATTTACTAAAAAAATATTAATTGTAATTCAATTAATCTGGTCCTGTGGAAATATAATTTTGACAAAGTGTGTTTCTTGCTGCCACAGACTGCTGTTAGCTCGGAGCTTTATGTGTTGTTAGTAATTTAAGTACCGTACCAGTCAAAATAACTGCAAATTTTTGGTAGCAGATGTCATCAATGCAGAAAATAATTTCTCTGTCCTAACTTTGTTTTCAGTAATGTAATGGAAAATATTGAAGGTACTGTGCAGTTAATTAGGACATTAACTGTTACCTAATAATCTTGCATTTTGTTTTCTAAAGAAAATGTTTTCTTCTGTATGCAGCTTAGGGAATGAAACATAGCATTGTTACTAATGCCCTGACTGGAGGAACTGGTGGGGAAAAGGCAGATAACTTGAAGTCAGTCTTTCTATGTACCAACTTATGTGCATGAATTGAAGTGTCACTGAGGAGATGGGGAGAACTGGGCCAGCTTTCAGTGGAACTCTTGGCCTGCTTGATTGGAAGCTTTCTTGGAAGAGCTTGATTGGAAGTACCATGATTTTGACATTCAAGTTTGAGGCTTGTAGTATGTGAACAAGGTGAGGAACCTTGGACCTGTTTGCACCAGTGGTGAGGAGTTAGTCTGAGGGCTATGGGTGCAGAAGGGGAGTCACAGGGATGGACTACATCCTCATCAAACAGTTCCCTCTAAGTGGTAGAAGGGTTCCAAAGAGGATTAAAGTATTTTGATGTGGAGAAGAACAGTGTGCTAGAGGGTGGTTTAATCTAGCTCAAAAAGAATGAGAAGCAGTTGCTACAAAGTAAAATCAGATTTATTCAAATTAGGAATAAGACAAGTATCCTTAACAGTGAAGCAGGAAAGAGGTGAATTTTCTCTTTTAAATGTCTTTATGTCAGTATCCTCTTTTTAAATGTGGAAACTAAAGCTATAGGCTGAGGCAGACTTATCTACTCTCCTTTTTAAGGTTTTCAACAAATGGATCAAGCCTTTGCCACAGAACTGTGCCTGGAGCTCACGCTGTCACTTTAACACAAGCCTTACTCTGTTTCCAGTACTATTTTCCTGAGTACTTTTCCTTAGTCTTGAAAGCAGGACCAGCGAAGAAAAATTGAACAAATGGTTTGTCGTGAAGAGCAAACTGAGGAAGGATGAGCTCGCAGCTTGTTGCAGGCAGCTGTCGGGAGGAGGTGTTGCAAGGGCAAACGTGCCTCATGCTTCCAGCCTACCGGGGACTGGCTGAGAAGCAAATGTGATCTGAAATTGCAGCTGAGAGTGTTTTAGTCTAGATGTGACTTTTAAAAGACTAGATTTACTTGCCAGGCCTCTGAAATCTTAGTCTTTAGAGATTTTCCAGAAGTTAGACAAATAGCTATCTAGATGACTTAGATCTCAGTAGGAAGATAGGCTTAGATGATTCATAAACCTTTCTATTTGGAATTTCTAGCATTTTTCCCCAATGAACATTTTTGTGAGTTTTGATTTAAAACATATTTTGTTCAAATGGGTCTTGTTTCTCAAGTGTCTCTAATTTCTTTGTCAGTACTCTCATCTCTTCCTCATTTATCAGTCTGCAGGTATTTGTAATATCAATTCCCTCTGCTCAGTTTGCTTTAGTTAGTTCTCATTGATGGATGCATTCCTTTGTAAATGGTTTCACCTCAATCCTTTCAGGAACTTGCTAGTAATGGTGCCTTAGATGTTAAGTCCCCATTGATGTCTACGTTTTCAAGCTAGGTAGGTATTTTTAATCTATTTGATGTGTACTTTAGTCATGCTGTATTCTTAGGTGCTAGTTTAGAGGTCTTAAACTAAGAAATGTACGCTATTGACCTGGAACACAAAACTAGAACACAAAATCAGGCTGGTTAAACAAGAGCTAATCTACAGCAGATATTTTTTCCTGACAGTTATTATATTCCTGGCTTTGTTTTGTGTGGCTTGCATGTTACACTTATAATTTCATTTACCTGCATCTATGAAATATGGGTGTAGCGATACAATTTGCAGTCTTTGGGAATGTGCAAATTTAGCTTTGAGCCAGGAGTTAGTCTCACTTGAAATTAATTTTACTGCCTTGAGGGAAAACCCAACAACCCTGAATTTTGGGACAGTGAGGTTTTCCACAAGTTTTCATCCAGGTGAAAAAACACAAAGCAGGTGTACAAAACTGGTTTTATATATATAAAAAGCCACCTGTCTTTTCTTCTGTGTGACCATTGCTGGGTTATTACGCTTTTAGTGAAGCAAATTATTTCACTTTCCCTATGGAAAGGACTGCATGGTTCTGGCTTAGGGAAATAGGAAAGGACAGAATGTTCAACAGTGCCCTCCTCGAGGCTGGCAGGGCTGTCAGCAACCTGGGAAATAAACTTGGAACCTTGGAAACTGCAGGTTTAGTGGGACAACTTTCAGAAGAAATGTATCAGCTTTGAGAACACATCAGGAGCTGTCAGCACAGCCCAGAGCCATAAATATTTAATTTATCTTGACCCTTTTGATGTTGCCAATCAATGTTGTTCTCTTCTGCTGCAGATCTGGTACCATTATGCTGACAGTGATACCAGTCATTTTGTCAAATGGACTGACACTATCTCTCCAGATTCTGTTCTTTGTGGCCATGGGATTCTGTCAGAAGCCTTTGCACACAGTACATAGCCTGTTTGAAATTTATAGCTGTAATCCTGCTCAGAAGTAGAACAGACCAGTATAATTAGGTAATATATCTTGTTAATGATAGTTTTGTGCAACAAGGTATACAAAGTAAAATTATCTGCCTGCAAAAAAACCCCGTATTAACCAATGATGAAAGTCTGAATCCTTATAAAAGTCAAATATCAAATATTAACATAGTGGTTTTGCTTTGCCACCAATTTCTTTGGTTTATCATTGCATGAAAAATATTTTAAAATATTTACACTGAAATAAAGGTATTATAAAGGTATCAGTGTAGAAACTGTTCTATTTTAGCTGACTTTGCCTTTTACAAAGATTGCTGGAGAAACATAGCTGTCCACGAATTACCCTGGCACATTGATTCGCTGAGTCTGGAGAGTATATCAGTGTTTAAAATTGAATATTTTAATGAAACAGGTAAGTCAGGTGAAGTGAGGCAGTTAAAATGGTTGGTGGGTTCAGCTATCAGAGAAAGGGAGAATTATACCTAAGGTAAATGGATGATTATTGTTCATCAGAGCGATGATAATTTTTAATGTAGCACATTTCCTACTGGTAGGAGCTCAAAAGCGTAAGGTTTCCTATGTAGCTCCTTCAGTATCAGATTTGCTGCGGAGTTTGGTTTGGCTTAGAACAATTTCACAGTTATAGGTTGAAAGTAGAGAATGCTGATAGAATAAAATTTCATCCAACTTCTACTGATTTTCTTATTCAAGAACACATGCTTTTTTTTTTTTTTTTTTTTTTTAATTTTACATCCTGGTTAAAACTGCCTGCTGTTTTCAGGCTGTGACTGAAATGTGCCACAAGCAGGTGATGGAGTGAGCTCTGTCTGTCACTGAGGTGTGTGCCCTGCCTGGATAAGCACCTCCTCAGTGCTGGCCTATGACGTGGTGTCTGAGAAAGGCAGTGAGCAGGGGAATTCAAATAACAAGTTTGCACAAATGCTTGTCAGTAAAGCTGGGGCTCACTGTAACAGCTAGCTGCAGAATCACACCAGTCAGGAGCATTTTCATATGGTTTGTAATCGTCTTTGCTGCACCCAACCCTCAGGACAAGGGGTCTCTTTTACCCTGTGGCTCTGGGCAGGTCGAAGGAAGGAAACCTGTTCTGTCTGTGGTGCTGGACTGTGCTGGGGTCTATTAGGAGTGGACCTGTGTCCAGGGAAAAGCAGCACACCCCCTACTCAATCTTTTCCTCAAAATGTGTTAATTTATTTAAAATTTGGAGAAACTTGTGTGAAGGGACCAGTTTGGGGAGTTGACTGGTTTGAAAAGACAAAGATAACAGTATTTATTTCTCAGAGAGAGAGGTTAAATGCCTTAGGGTTTTTAAAATTTTCCTTTTAATTTCTAATGGATAAAACCAGTATGATGAACTGCAATATACAAATAGGAATTTGGTTTCTTAAAAATAAATTATTTAGCAGTTGACAAAAATACCTGAATTAAAATGTGGTGGGAACCAGAGCATAAACATTTACCAAGGAGAATAATCAATAGATCTAAATGTGGCATCTTAAGAAAACACTCACAGAAAATTTGTTCTGAAAGAAATCCTGCCTCAGGGGATAACAAAAAATGTGACCAAAACAAATAGGAAAAAAGAAGTGTGTTGAAACAGCCTCATTCTGAAGAAGGGGGAAATGCTCTGTTGCAACTGTACAATGGCTTTGCTTTTATTTAAATGCATTTTGCAGCAGTCTTGCAAGTTTTATGTAATGGAACATGAATACTTGAAATGATTACCTGAGAATTTATTCTCCCGTGCACATATATCATCTTAGAATTCAGATAAAATTTTGGTTTTGTTAAAACCAATACTTTCGTTCAAAATCTACTAAAATACTCAGATCTGCTATATAGCAGTTTTACTTTTGCACAGATTTTAAGATGGGATTTGGGTTTTGGCAGTAAGGACTAGGTGATACTGGCTGGATTTAAACCCACTACTTGCATTAAAGCAAGAAAGGTTGTCTGGGTAAAATGGTATGAGCTCCTGCAGAGAAATGCTTTATTTATTTTGCAATTATTTCTATAATGGTGACAAGTTTGTTAAGACAAAGTAAAGAGCACTTTGCATTCCATTTAATAACATCTTCCCATGCATAATACTTCCCAAGTGTGAGACTCCAGTCCCCTGAGGAAAAAGAGAATTTCTGACCCATTGGTACATGTGGAAAACTTGGTGTGACCGGCAAAGTGACAGTGGCAATCAGCCAAGATGGGAATCAACAGACTAGTGCCTAGTTTGATGGATTTCCTCTCCCTTATAGATGCACTGTTGTCTCTCAGTTGCACTTGGGGACCAGAGCATTCACCCCAAGACCTGTATTTTAGAATTTGGAATAATGTTTCAATTCTTTATCATTAGCTTAACTGGCAGGCTTAGAGCAGTCTGAAGAGTGCCCATGCATTGCTTGCAGCTCCTGGAGAGGCAGCAAACTGAGCACTGCAAAGCCCTCTGCCCTCAGTTACCTGGGTACACTTGGGCTCTCTGCTCTGGTTGGTACCTGGCTGCTCTACAATTCTCTGCTGTGCTTTTCCTGAAAACTCTTTGTGAGTTGCTGAAGTGCTTTTAGCTCCACTTCACTAATGGGAATTTTGCTTCTCTACAACATGAGGAGACGAGTCCCCTTCAAGTGCTGCAATGTGTTTTATACCCCTTGCTTGAGACATGAATGAATTAAGTGATTGATTTCCCTCTGGACATACCCACTTCTCTGTAGAAGCTTACAAAAACACAACCAGCTTGCTCAGACTTGTGCAATTACCTGCTAGTGATTGTCTATCTGGAGGGATGCGACAGGACTTTCATGCTGATTTGGGCAACAAAAAAGTAGATCAAGTGAACACCTAAATTGTGTTGTTTGGGGAGGTTTGTGTGCTTGTTCAGGAGATGGCAAATGCCCTGGCCAATGCTTAGCCATCCTTCCTATTCCCCACCCAGCTTTGTTTGCTATTTGTTCTCCTTTCAGAATTCCCTCTGGTGAACTTTCTGGTGGAGACCTTTGTCCACAGGTGGGCGTGGGTACTGGTATCTTATGTTTTTGCTGTTTGTTTGAGGCTCTTATGCTCGATTTGTCTCATGTGGTTGGAAATTGAGTATCAGAATTGAAATAGAGTCAAACAGATAAAAGCCCTGTATCTGCATTCTGAAAGCCACAGAAACCTTCACCCACAGTGTTCATACTTACATCAAAAACTTGGGAAGTTGCAGTTGGGTTGTCTTGATCCACCATAATGTTTTGCATCTCTCTGTCTGTGTCTTTATAACTTACTGGAGTGTGTTATATCTGAAAGTGTATTATTCAGTACAAAACAATTGTATATCACTTAAATTTCAGGCTTTGGAAAAATTACTTTTTAAATTGAAAGAGATTGAGTTGACCTAATGATTCATCAGTTTAGGAAGGTAACTGCTTGCAAGCAACATTTATGCCAGATTTCTGAAAATAAAGGTTTATAACCTTGATAGTGTACTGACTTGTAATAGTTTAGCCAGGAAACAGAGGAGATTATTTATCTTTACAGGGCTCTATATTTTGTGCATACAAGCCTTATTTTGCACATGAATAAAAAAAAAGTGTCTGTGTGGCAGATGGGCTGAAATTCTTTCCTCTGAGGAATCCAGTTTGCAAGTGAAATGTGTATTATGCTTTTATTTCTTTAAAGTTAGGAAGAAAGGAACTCTACAGGAGCCTGGGGAGATGTGTTCATGGGGTACTTATATGGACTGCTGTCCACAAGAATAAAGAAGTGGATAATGTTTAAGAAGAAACAGGAGTTTAAAAATCCCTATGTGTGGCACTGAGAAGATGACACCCCAGATGGTAAATCTGCAGCCTTATGGAGTGACACACCCAGGGGCTACTTTTGAGCTGCCAACACAACTGATGCTGAATCTTCTCATTGTGCCAGATGTTACTGCCCCCTCTGCATGGCTGGGACCCAAAAAGAAACAGAGGCCTTGCATCTTCCCTGTTCTCACACTCCCATATGGGAATGGGATGCAACATGGGTAAATAGAATTGAGTGTAGTTTTTGAGATACATTCATATGTTTACCTCCATTCCTTGTCACAGCAGCTGCTGATAATTCAGGGTCTTTTAGGTCCTTGTTTGGTTTGCCAGGGTAGGCATCCAGAAACGCACAGCTTCAAAAGCCTTGAATAGGTAAAGGGGTTTAGAAAAATTTTGAAATGAGAATAGAATAGATTTGAGTTTTATGTGAAGACAGTATTGTCATGTCCTGGAGGTGTTAGAAGGTGCAAGAACAGGTTGTATGAGACTGAAAGGTCCTTGAAAAGGAAGGTAGCATGAAGTTGTTCCTGTTACAAGAATAAGGCAAACGAGGCACAGCGATGAAGAGAGCCCTATGGCAACAGTTCTTGGATTGGAGGTTGAGGGACAGTCTGTCTGACACATGACAGTCTGGATGTCAAAAGCAGGCAGTGCAGTCCAACGTGGAGTGTGTTATTCCAGGGATACTGGAGGATGCTGCACTTATTTTCAGAGCTACTGGTTCCCCATGCCAATTGATCCAGAGCTCTGTGGCTGGCTGTTCTGCAGGTTGACCTTCTGAACTGTGTTTGGAACTAGGTTTGCATTGCATGCAGTCCTGTCTCAGCTCTCACCACCAACACTATGCTGGGGAGGGGCTGTACCTCCTGACACAGACAACTGCTACAAACGTGAACAGCACACAGAAAGACTTAAGTCAAAACCCCCATGACTCGCACCTAACTAGACGTGGCCAAGTGTTTTGTTTGGACGATGAGAGAAAGGACCTCTCGCCTTTTGAATTTTTAAGAATTTATTGTCTTATAGACAGAACACAACACAACGATAAGAGGCTTGGATTGGCTAACTGCCATTACACAAACCGAGCAACAGGACTAGGTACGGCTCACATAGCCTGAAGCCAGACAGCCTTGAGGGCAGTGACATTACCTCTTATACCCCCTGCAGACCCCGCCCATCACCTCCCCTAGGCCCTCTCCCTTGGGACCAAGATGATAGGCTGGAAATTGAGTCAGTCCTTTCAATTGGCTTGTCACTTGCTTCCAGCTGTCTCAGGTCTTGTCATAGGTCCGGCTTTCACCCAATGATCTTCTTGCTTATATCCCTTTATGCTAGCATCCTACCCGAACGCCTCCTTCAATTACATCACCAACGTTCTAGAAAGTTCCAAGCTCCTGTGTCCCTAAAATAGGTTATTAACATAAACTTTAACTGTAGGGTCAACAATAGTATTAATTTAACAAATTCATAACAAGCAAACAACAACAGTTAACATTATACACTAACCGCAACTCTCCTCATTAGCAAATCATCAACTGCGACAGCCAATTCTCACAGTTTGTTTTTAACAGATGATGGGACTGAACTCATGATCTGTGTGTTTTTCCCGCAAAGGCAAATTGCCATCCTGAACTCCAGGCCCATCTGTTGAGAATGTGGCTGGCAGCCCTGGGATCCTGCATGGGCCAGTTGAGGTGCTGGCCCTTCATGCATTGACAGCACAGGACAGTGCTTTCTCTGTGCAGGCTGTGCCCTTTGCATAGAAGGGTGAAGTGAGAAGGGTGCTGCTGTGTGACTCCAGCTCTCAGCTCAGGCCTGTGCTCCCAAGCTTCCCACATCCCCTCATGCAACATGAACAGGTATCCTAGTGTCTCAGCCTTTCCTGCCCTGTGGATGGCACCCAGCAGGCTGCCCACAGGCAGCCAGGGTCAGGCTGTCCTGGGGGTGTGCAGAGCTCTTGGCAGCCACCTGCCTGTCCACAGGCCAGCACAGAAAGCAGCAACTTTTAAATCCAGCTTTCTGTGCTGGAGCGGGGTGGGGGGTGGGGAGGGTGCCTAGAGGCACTGGCGTGCTTACAGCTAGCAGGAGGCAAGTGGGGAGAGTGAGCGGGAATTGCTATTATTACTAATAATAATATGAATGAAAAAGCTCCCAAAGATCAAGGACTTTGAAATTAATTGTTTCTGGTTACAATATACAGCATGAAAAGAGACTGCCTAAACCAGTAATGGAATTCTAGTCCCTTCCTTATTAAATTAATTTGTTTCAGATCTTCAGCTTTTTTCCCCATCTGTGCAAATTTTTTATAAATGTTTAAAAGAAGTATTAGAAAGGAAAGATTAAGGAGAGTAGAAGCAGCAGTGATCCAGCTGAGAAAGTCATATGGAAAAGCAATAACTTATGAGATACTGAAGCATCTTTGAATAAATATCCTTACATTTTTATGACTATTATAATTCTATGTCAAATACCCTGATGTCCAGATCCAGCATTTCTTCTGCATTTAAATCTCCCACTAACTTCAATGCCATCATATTCAAAGGACTCCATCTTGCCTTCCATGTTCTCAGTAGGATTTTGGATTTGTGAGGAATGAAAAAGTTTATCATTTGTGAGTGTGTTGAACACCAAAAAAGGATCAAATTATGGAAGATCTGCTCCAGTTGCTTGGTGTACTTTTTGGTGCAATTCTGCATAATAGCATGATTTACACATGGGTTTCCATTGTTTCTATTTTATTTATGCCACATTTTGTGCTGATAATTTAAAAATTTGGAGTATCTTTTGAAAGTATTACTTAAATAGATCATTTAGTTCTTAGCAGGGAGTCTATTTTTCCCCTCCAAGAAGAATGACATTATAGTTGCAAAGTGTATTGCAATTAAAAGTAATTGTTTTGATCAAAGGGAGAGAGAGAGAAAACACGGGCTTTACTCTTCTGTGATTCTGTCCCTTCTCCTCCCCTGCCCTTTACAAATCACAGTAATAGTTGCCTAGACAATAGACATTTGGGTGCCTAGCTGACTTTTCATATCCATGATTAGATGGTACATACTCAAAATAACAGGAATTTTGTACATCAAATAGTGTATCCCAGCTTGGGTTCGTGTTCAGTGCAACCTGAAAGCAGCTGGCTGCTGGGAATTTGCAGGAGGAAGGTGCCTAGGGTCTTCTGACAGAAAGTGTAGTGGGAGTGGAGTCTGTCCTGTCTTTGCCAAGTGAGTGGTGTTAAAGGGCTATTATAGTCCAAAGTGTGAGCTGCTGTGGTATGAATTCACCCTGAAAATAGGGAGCTGCTGTGACCCTTATTCAGCAGCCTCTTGTCCCTGCTGTGAATCTCATTGGGAATCTCCAAGTGACTCCTGGCTATGCTTTAAAAAAAGGTGTCACATATTTTCCCATTAGTTGAAAATAACTGCCTGTTGGGTAACTTGTGCTGAACTGCCTGTGTACCATCCTAATACAGTCTGTGTCCTTATTTCTCTGTTCATCCACTTACCAGCAGAGCTGTGTGCATAGGGCATAATGCCAGCCATGAGTGTTTGCTCGGGTCTGCCCATATGTTTGGATTCAGCCATACCCAGGACTTGCTTTCTCAGATGCTTTGTGCACTTGAGAAATTGGTTTCAGTTTACTCTTTCCTTAGTTCTAATTTTAATGCCTCTCACTTCGGGGAAGAGAAAACCCCCACCTTTCTTCCAGTTTGCCTCCTCTCTTTCTGTAGTTTACGCTGCTTGATGTCTGTCCAGCCTGTCCTGGTTGCTGGTGGTGTGTGGAGAGCTCTGGTGACCCTGCAGCTCATGGGGAAGAGGTGCTGGGAAGTCCTGCAGAGAAATGCCTCATCAGGAGTTCCAGCACAGGATTTGATTGCCCCTAGGGATTCCTCTTTCCTGTGTCAGGTAAAGGAAGCCTGTGTGCAGCAGGTGCGATGGGCCCTGTTGCTGTTAGGCTGGACTATATGCTGTCCTCTTGCTTTGTACATTTGGTCATCAGGTACAAACCTTATATTCACACTGTGAAACTCATTGATAAACCATTCCAGGTCTTGTGTTTGTCACTGACCTGCACAGGAACAGACTGTACTTGGACAGGGTCCCCATGGCAAGAGCTATCAGGTGCCATCAAACAGTATTGAATAGAATGTTTCAAAATGACTTTTTGATAACATCAGTAGTTTAGGATATTTGATTTAATTAATCTGTGAATATTATAGAAGTCTGGAATTTTTTTCGTGCATGATATGGGAATTAAATTTCTTTTCTGTTTTAACACTAGTAGAAGTTAACAAAACAATTAACAAAATTACCCAGCTTAGAAAATCTTTGACTATGTAACCTATTATTTGTATAACTTTTTCTTTGTACTTGTTGCTGAAGTGCATTTGTTGCTTTTTAGTTTTCTTCCCCAAAGAAAAATCAATTTTATTATGTTAGCACTGTGTTTTAAACCACTGTGCAATGTCTATTTTATTATTTAAAAGTGGAACAGCCTTAGAATCTTCTTCAGGGTAGAAAAATTCATTAAGAGAGGAAAGGCAGATGGAGAAAAAGAAAAGCTTGGCAGGGAGTGGGGAGATGTGAAACCTTCCAGGGAAGCCTGTTGAGCACGTTTGAGAGGAAATTTGTGCATGCATGGCCTTGTTCCTTTTGTCCTTTGGATCCATGTGGTTCATAGCCTTCATGAGCATGGTGAACCTCAATGACATTTAATGTATAATAAGAAATTATTTTGCTGGTCTCACTTGGGGATATGAATTTATTACCAGACTCAGATCTATTTCTTTTCTTCTTTTGTAAGGCTTTTCAGGATGAGAGGCTCCTGCTAACAAAATTGAAGAGTTAATGCAGAATTATTTTCTTCTTTTCTGTTTTGCCATAGGTAGTCAATAATAAAAACAACAAAAATATAGGACAGTAAATAGGAGTAAATTCCACACAGTGAGAAAACTGAAGAATATGAAGGACTTGCTCTTTGTAAAGTGGAAACAAATATTGTACTTAGGAAGTTTTTTGTTTGTTTCATATTATAATAAGAAACTAGTGTGGATGCTTTTCTTCTAATTGATAACTTTAATGGGACAGTTCTTAGTATATGTGATAATCAGTTGAATTTGCATTCCTGAACTTGCAGTACAGTTTTGCAAGGGTCTTTAGAGAATCTATTAGTTCTGTTCCTCACTGTTCCTGGTAAGCATAGAATTGCAGAGTTAATATTCCAATGCTGCTTATACCTGGTGATGGCAGAAGAGTCAAATCACTATAAACCGTTTTTACGTGAAAATTTGTGATAGAGGTTATTAACATCTGTAGGGTCACTTTAAGTATAATTCTTTGCTTTCTTGTCACTCCTAATCTGCTTCTAGGATGGCACTGGAAAACAAGTAGCATTTGTAATCCACCTCTGCACCAGCTCGTGTGAAGGTGATGTAATTAAAAATCTTTTTGACCATTATGGCAAATAACAAACGACCCTGACCTGACTAAGGAACAACATTGATCTGGACTACTTAAAAGCAGGTAAGGACACAAAGTCCTTTAGAAGCAAATGCCTCTTGAAGATCGCCAGGAGGCAAGAAAAACTCCCCAGGGCTGCAGCTTTTCATTGTGTACAACATGTTTGATCACTGATCTGTGCCGGCTGGTGTGATGTGGATTTATAAATCCTAATGGAACTACTTTCATTCCCCTTTGGTACAGATAATGACCCCTGGGATATTTAGTTTAAAGAAAAGTCATTTAAAAAGAGAAGTTTGATTAAGGTACACAAAAATAGGAGGTCTGCAGTGGGTGCAAACGGAAATACAGGAAATTCTATTTAATCCTAAGAAAAAGCTGTTTTACTGTAAGAGAGTCATCAAACACTGGAGGAACAGGTTGTCTGAAAGGGACATCCTTAGAGATACTCAAAACCCAACAAAACACAGTACTGAGCATACTGTAGGCTTTGAGCAGGGAGATTGGACTAAGTGATCTCCAGAGGTGCCTTCCAGTGATCTCAGTGCCTCTTGTTCTGTGAAATAATGGCGGGGTAAAAAGGTGAGCCACAGTCACCTGGCTTACCCTTTTTCATACCATGGTCTCTGATTAAGTACTGTGTTCCTCTTTCCTTCCCCAGAAGGAGTTTGGTATAGTTCAGCAGAAGGAGAGGGTGTGAAGAGAGTGTGAGTTCTACCAAGTTTTGAATTTCCATCTTTGTGGAGTGTAACTCATGTAATACATGTTTGTGCCTTCCATGCTGTGTGGGAGGACAAATTCTGGATTAATTATCTTGTACAAGAGTGGTTGTACAAATCCGCATGTGGTCTGTGCGTCCTCTGTTCCTAGAAAAGAGACAAGGCTGCTGAAAATTTTAAGGAAAAAAAAAGCATGGAAGCAAAAGGGAAAATAATGGTCTTTTTGAATCACCTAGGAGTATATGTTCATTCTGAGCACATACTTGGCTCAGCAGGTGGCATTATTTACTGACCAAAGAACATCAATCAGCATGGCACGCTATGGGCATTTCAAATCAGAAAAAAACTAATAACAAAGTCTTCTCCTGATTATATAGCTCCTCTCTTTAATTTATTGTCCACAGTAGGTGGAGAATATTGAAATTATAGTGGTGATTATAAATGAGCAGACAGAAACTTAGCAAAGTAGTCTGACAATTTTGAGAAATATCCAGATCTAACTGGAAAAAATCTGCAATCACTGCAGTGCCTCATTGTGCACCTGAAGCACAGCTGCCAATGTCTGGGGCTGATAGCTGGGTGGTGGGGAAGGCAAGGCAGCAAGTCAGCGGAACAGGATCAGAGATTAAGGGTGTTTCTACTTGTCTCTAAATGATTTGTGAATGAACACACTTGGAGAGACAAAACCTTGGTTTTTTGGGATGTACTCTAAAGTTTTCAGATTTCTTGAATCTGGTATTCAGTGGGTATAAAAGACCATTCTGGGTAGTTATAGCAGGCAGTTCTAGTAATATATTTTGTATTAAAAGATTAAGATGGTTCTGTAGGAATTGCTATAAAGTCTCAAAAATTAAGAAGAATGGGACTCTATTACAGTTGGGGAGAGGAGATGAAGAGATTATGAGAATGACTGTTTGAAATGCTGGAAAAATTTGACATTAAATAAATATGTAGCATCACTAAAAACCAGATGTGTGTCTTCTGCCAGTGCTTCCTAAGAGGAGAGGATTTGAAGGAGAAGAGGTTGTCAATGGCTCATATTCTATGAAAAGTTCTGCATGTTTGGGAGGTCAAAACACATCACTGGTCCTGCATGGCCCATCAGGAGAGGCCTCTAGAAAAACCTAGAAAGTCATCTCTTCAGGAGCTCATGTGTGCAGGTGTTTAAAAGCCTGTGACATCAGTGTTACCCACTAAGTACTCAGATGTGCTCAGTAGGGACCAACTGGAAGCAAGTGCTTAACTTAATGGACTGGAGCAAAAATGCCTCAGGGTCTTTGTAAGACAGACTGGGGCCTTGGTTTGTCTGTACAGGAACTGTGTGGCCTCACACACATTTTCAGGGATTCCCATTCAATATGCACACACAGAGCCTTTGTCAAGGGCAGAGTATTACCCTGCAATTAAAATGGAAGTTCTTCCATTAATCTAAGGTTTAGAATTCATGATGACAAATCTTAATGAAAGGTCTATGTAAATTTGGACAGTAATAATTCTCCAGCACCTTGACTTAAATCTGGGAGCTCTCTACAATGCCTGAACTAAGAGTCATGCTACTGTACATTTTTCATTTGTTTTTTTCACAATAATTTGTCTTAAACTGCCACAGAGCATTGTCTTTGAATCCACATAAACTGACAGTAACAACTCTTCTGTTAGTTCTTTAGATTGAGACTCTGGAATGACAGCTTTCAGTAGTTAGTGCTTTGTTGGAAAGCTTGATAGGACTTAAAAATGCATTGATTTCTCCCTGATGGGTTGCAACTTGTGATCTTTAAATCTGGGAATGCTTTGCCATGCAATGAGGTGCTGCTGCTTTTCCTCACCAAATACAGAGTGTTGGACAGGAGAACAAACATGACTTCTTTAACTTAATGTTTGAAATTTTTCAAGCATTCTTCTCCCCCCACCTTTTTTTTAATGCTGTATGGCTTTAATTGTATGTGTTCAGAAGAGGCAAAGACTTTTCCAGTACTGGACGAATTCTTGTGTTCCCAGTCTTCCTCATCTTTCTCTTTCTGACTTAGTTCTAACACAGCAAAGTGCCACATGCCATCTCTTGCTGATGCCATCTCAGCATTGATTAAACTGAACACTAATCAGCATGGGGGTCCTAGCCTGCTGTTCCTTTTTGCTTCACATTGCACATTCCCACAAAACATGTTCAGTGTCTCTTTACTTCTTCCAATTTCAGTACTGCTTAGGTTCATGGACTACTGAAATCCAGCTGTGAAGGACAATTTTGTCTGAACATTAATTACTTCTGATTTCTAGATTCTAATTAGGTGGTTAATTACTTATGACGATATTGTATCATTGATGACATTTCAATTTTTAAGATAATTACACAAGTGTGTGAAGCTAAAGAATTACTCTTTACAGTTCTGTAAATCTTGCTGTTCTTATAATGCAGACAAGAAATAGAGCATCATCATTCTGAGGACTTCATTTCTGTAAATTATGTAGCTGTTAATTGTTTACTGAAGTTATCTCATGTTTCTAGAGCAACTCACCAATATAAAATTAATTGTGGGTTCTATATAACCATACTTTGGTGGGCAGACTAAATATTTACTGAATTGTTTATTCATAGTCTGGATTTTTAATTTAGCTTCATGCAATGCTTTTTTTTGGTCAAATTACATTAGCTATGGAGTGTCTAAAGCCATGTAGTAGCAAGTAGAAGTGGTAGAATCAAAGAAATAAACCAAAAAAGCCTTCCCCCCTGCCACCAAATCGTAACAACTCCCTCCCTCACCCCAGTTTTGGAGTATTAGCCAGGCTAGTTCTAAAGGTGTGCTGTCCCCATCTGTGCTCCATCCCTTGTGAGGGGGAGTCTCATTAATCACTGCTGAAGAGCATATTCCACAATTGCTAATCCAGGGGCTGTGGAGGTTAGGGACCTGCCCACCAGCTCTCTCGCACTCTTGGTGGGGCTGGTGACTGCAGCTGTTTTCAGCTGGTGACTCCATGGCAGGAGTCAGACCATGCTCAAGCTGTAGCTTAGATGGTGTGAGTGTTCTCAGTTTGTATGGTACTGAAGAGTCAGAGCCCATAATATTTCAACAGCTGAGTGCCCTGAGATCCTGAATGTTCTATTCCCAGCTCCAGGCCTGCCTTTCCTTATGGTACCTCTTCCCCTCTTATGCCATTGACTGTTTCCAGACACTTGCCTACCTAATTCTAATGTAGGTAAATTATTCTGAGTCAGCTTCCACTGGGTCATGGCTTGATGGTGTGACTGTCACTCCAGTTGAAGGACTGAAGTGGGAGAAATTATACATAATGTACATTTCAAGCTTAAATGGCTGGACTTGAATTGCAGCTGTCTGAACAACCGGGAATGCAGCTTGGTTGAACTGAGCCCAATCAGTGATGGAGCAGCTACAACACCTCGTAAATGTAACCAAGTGGCAAATCAATTTGAATATTTTCCGTGAGCTGTCAACACATGGTCTGCAAGCGTGAGTTATTCGTGAATAGTTTTGTGTAATGTATACATGCAGAATTTCACAAAATGTTCAAAGAGAGATGAAAGGTGAAATGCAGTGAATAAATTATTCATAACAAATTATTCACTAAGCTCTATTCATCACTGAGATGAGACAGAGTTATTGACTGGACATGGAAACAAAATTTCATTTCAGAGAGATGATATTAAAATACCGGTGTGTTAGTGTAATTATGCTGTGACTGTAAAGACTTTACTATTCTGCAGTAAAATATGCCGTGGGCACTGCTGCAAGATTGATACTCTACATGGCTAGTACACTGGATTTTTCCTTTAGCTATGTAATGGAATATAGGTACACCATTGATCTCTTCCCTTAGTGAGACAAATTTTTGCTTATTTCCTTTGTTTATAATTTGCTGATAGGCAAATACTGTGCTCAGCTGGATGGAATGGAGACTGGTTAAACTGGAAGTGGTAGATATGTAGGCTTTGAGCATTCTTCTTTGTGCTTGGATGCCAGTCTGTAACTCCTGTGATGTGAGAAGGAGAGTGCCTTCTCTTACCACTTGTATGTGCAGCATGTGAACCTGGGTACTGCTTCAGCTCTGTGTTTGTGAGTACCTGCACTGACACGGGAATAATCTGGCCAGCAGGTTGGGAAAGAGCAGTTAAAATGTTACCTTTGGTGCAGTTTCAATCCACATATGACCAGTGGATCTAAATGGTTATTGTAAATGTGTATTCATGTTTCTCCTGCCTAGGGGATGCTTCCTCTAGTCAGCTCCTTAGGTTTGTGAAACATTTTCCTCTTGATTTGCTTCATAAGGTACAAAATAAATACTAGTATGTCTGGTGCAGCACATGTATGGTTATTTATTATTGGCATGACCCTAATACTCCAAGTCTTATAAGAAAGTGATATGTCATTGTGCTAGGAGCTGCTTTTCTGCAAAAAGAGCTTGTATTTCCTGGAGCTGTCCTGTGTAGTACAGTCTGTCCATGGGCTCTTAACATTGCAGTCCTTCTAAGGCATTGGTGTATTGAGCCTATAATACATAAATGTAAAATACATAAACCCATAAATGATTCTTCTCCCCTCAGCTATCGTGTTTTCCCTACACTGTGAACTCCTTGCTGCGTGGTCTATCTCCTGCAGGTGTACTGTAAGCACAGGATCACAGAAGGGTACAACTGGTTTTGAACTACTTGCCTGGGGGACAGAACATGAGATAAAATGAGTTGTCTGATTTTAGCACCACAAATCGAGCGTTGAGTCAATCCAAGCAGTCAATTTCAGATCAGGACTTGAAATCACTTTAATACTTCTCTGCTCTTTCCAGTTGTCCTGGGCTTATTTTCAAAATTACATACTAGAACTGCTGGTTATCCATTACAGATGAGCATATACTGGTTTGTACTGGAAGGCCCAATTTGTTCCACCCCAGTTAAAGATGTTGGCCTAAAAACAGGAAAGGGTCACATGGACTACAGCAACACATTTGAGGCTGTTGTATTAGCTGTAGCTTTGGCTGTGGTTACTGAATTGCTTTCACTTATCAGTGGTAGACAGTCTTACAGCAAAAAGGGAGGGTTTTCAAAATGTTAATAAAAGCTTTAGTGCTCCATCATCATCATCTTGCAGAAAACAATGTCTAGATCAATCTATCTCCTTCTAAATCTTTAAAGAAACAAAATTTAAACTCATTTTGCCAAGGCCAAATGTCAATCATAAGAAAAAATCTATATGAAATTTTAATTGCAAGATGTTCAGTGCAAATTTAATGAGTGAAATAAGAGATCTGAGAATTCAAGCATGCTCAGCTCATGCATAATGTTGACTTAAATTGGCTCTCTAGAGGTGCAGAGAATTGCGTTTTTAGAATTTACACACTGATAGAGCAAATGTACTGGGCCCTGTAGGTTAAGGTCATAAATCAGAATCATTTAACTGCCTTTGATTGATTGCTACAGACTATAATGTTTGGGAGAACTGGCTTCAGCTACAAGTGATCACTCTGCTTGGATTATTGAAATGCTACTCAATATTCATAAATCAGTGATCATTAATCCCCCAAATAGTTCCTGTCAGCTTTCTAAATAAATTTCCTACTGGCTAATTGAGATTGAAGGAGACTAGCTTGCACTGGTTCAGAATTAGGACAAATGAGTGCTTTGCCTGCGTAGGATCAGAAACACATCTATGGGGGAAATTGAACCATACTGGGTACATATGTGGCTGCTAAAATTGTCACACTTAAGCTGTTAACTGGAGAAGCCTTTCTTAGCAGGTTTTGCTCTCACGAGTTACAATGACTATAAAAAGACGTCTTAATTTTTTTATGATGAAGATATTTGTGTGCTAAGCATCAGAAGTAGCTAAGATGTCAATGGATGGCATTCCTCACAGCACAGAGGGCAGGTACAGAGAGACAAGGACCTGCAGCCCCAGAACTGCATTGGTGCAAGATGCTTGTCATAGTCTCTTCAGCAGTTGAAAAAATTAAAGTTCATAGCTTTGGTGCTGGGATGTAATTGACGTGTTTTAACTGTGTTAAAGTTTTTATTAGCCACACATACTAGTGTTGTTCAATGTTGTTTACCACTGTAGCTGCTTATATTTGAATGGGAGGAATATTCTACAGATACTAATGGTCTGTCTTACCCTCCTACAATAGCTGTGAGGTGGGATTGCAGACTTCCAATACTGAAGGTCTCTGAAAGCAGAGTTCTGAACTGCAGGTTATCTGTTTTGGAGCCTGTGTCTGTGGTGGTTGCTGGGGGTCCTGGACTTGGTACCAGTTGTGTGCAACACCTGAGAGCTCAGCGTGATCCCTCTGACAGAACCATGTAAATGGACCACATGTGTCTGAAAAATCCCATCTAGGCCATTCTTGGCTCAGTTCCTGTGGTTGGATTTTCTGTTGGGTCTCCTGAGGAGATGAGGATGCTGTGCCAATGCTTGGTGTGTGACTATAGGTGTCCGTCTGCTCTTCCTGCTTGCTGGCAATTTTGGTCCACATGGGCCAGCTTCCACTAAATGTAATGGGGCAGGAAGGGGCTTAAAAATAGCAGATTCCTGCAACCAGACAGGGGAGAAAAGACCTTCCTTCTAATCCACTGACAAGGAAAATTGGACCTTACTGCATAGGAAACCCTGTTTTTCCACAGCTTGGCTGTTCACAGAACTCCTCGGTTTTTTCTGTTGTCCTGTTGAAATGTTGCTGTTGCCATGGCTTGGAGAGCACGTGCTTTTAAAAAAACTATTATTGTTTAAATCCTGCTCCTGTCTCATAGTTTCCATCTTCTCTCCATTTCATTTATGTGTGTATTTACTTTTAGGAAAGAAAACAGAGGAAGAAAATTGAGTATTTAGTGAAGAGCAATAGAAATATTGTAGAAATATGGCATTTATTGGTACTAGCACTGGCAGGGATGCTACTCCATTGGCATGATGATGTACAATATCAAAAGTCACTGAGGAAAGGAGGGATGCTGGCACCTTGTTGGAATTATCTCAGAATATCTCATTGTTAATAGGATTTATGGGAAGATGAACTTGAGAGAAGGATTTATTTTTTTATCTATTTCTTAAATGCAGGACTTAAACTAGAACTGATGTCTATCTAGATTCCTTTCATATCAGGACCATCAGAGCTCCAGGTAAAAAGCAAATTGTATCAAAATGCCATACTTAATTTGACAAAGAGCAATTATTTTTGAAACACATATGAAAGGATTAAGCAGTGTATTTAGAAATGTGTACTTATTGCTGCTGCACTCTGTCCTTTTACTGCTGTCAGCATTAACCAACGCTGACGCTAACATAAGTCCTTTAAGTACACTACTAATTTCAATTAAAGTTTAGGATGTGATGAAGAAGTTTAAGGAGAAAACCCCAGCTTTTGTCTCTCTTTCATTTCTGTTCCACTTGAATTAGCTGCAGCCCAACCCTTCTCTGCCTGGCTGCTGTGCTAAAATATGAATGACCATCCTGTTAGACAGTTACACCTTGGGCTGGAGCACTCCCCCCCCATTCACTGGCATCAGTTGATGTTCTATTGCCCTGAAATAAGCTTTTAAATTCAGATGGTTAAGGTTGGAGTTCCTTCTGCTGTGAAAGTTTTTTTCTTCCTATTACAGGTGCTTCCATGTAGGACGTGTTTATATTGGAGAAATGTTTATATTTTATGCTGTATCATTACTTAATTACTTTCCTTGGTGTTGCAGTTTTGTTAGTGATAAACTGTAAATACCCTTGTAGTCTCTTAGGCTTCTTGAGTGAGAGAATGACAAGCGTGCTGAAATTCCTGCCTGCTCCAGGATTGTTTGCACAGGCTTTGGGAAGCACTGCTTCACTGCTGGGATGGGCAGCGTAACTGGGGAGTGGGAAGGTCCCTTCATGTGGGGTACCTTATGCTGGTGAAGGATTTTATCTTACCGATATTGAGTGGCCCCTCCAGAGGTGAACTGACACTTCCACTGTACCAGATGTTGTCTGCATTTTGATCAAAAAGCTGCTCTAAACTTCAGTTTGCAATTAAAATAAAAAGCAAAATACACCTATTAGTCAGAGAATGAGGAACCACAGGTGAAGTGCTTTTTTTTTTTCCTTGCCTAGTGCTGTAGAGGTATAGCTCCACATGTCAGTACCTGTATTCTTCTGAAATTCTTCTGCAGTGCCTGTCAATTAATTTCCTTTCTTTAAAACCAAGTAGTTGTATCTGACCAGGCCTTCATGGCAGATGCTACAAGGAGAAATAAGCTGGTGATTATTAAAACCACCTTGAATTTGCACTGGGATGGGACCAGATTACATTGCTGTGTGTGAAGCCTGTAGTGCATTGTCTGTGTCTCTGCTCCAGAGGGCAAGGAGATGAGCAAGAAAAGAATGTTTGGGAAAATGAGCTTCCTCCAGGCAGACTCAAGTGGCTGTGTTTGTGACACAAGAGGCAGTAAATGGGAAAGCCATGCACAAAGACCTCTTTCCACTGGAGGAGCATTGCATAGTGTTTCCAACTCTGGCTTCTCAGATGTGGGAGAAGAAGGTGAAGGTGTGTGGAGAATTGGAACAGAAACAGGACAAAAGGACTGTTGAGGTCCAGACTCAGTTTCTCATTGGCCTGAATTCCACCTGAATTCTCTTGTGACCTGTCAGTAGTTGGAGAAATGCATCCCTTTGGAGCTGTGTGGAGGCTACCAGCTGGTAGGGAATGGAACTTAATTCATCCAGCCAGTGCGTGTTGTTGAGCTCTGTTGTCATTCCTGTCTTCTGGTTTGACGTAAACTTGAGATTCCTTTGACTTGCTCTTGGTCACCCCTCTTCAGTCCCACAGGCAATCTGTCAAAGGGGTCAAGCAAAAATGGGGATTTTTTTGTTTTCAGACTAATTTTCTAAGTACTTTTATACTTCATTGGAACAAAGGTGTTGAAGACAAAATAACAATGTCATTGCAAAGTCTATCAAGCTGTTTATCTGCATTAATGTTTCCACATAGCTCCAAACTGTGTTGTTTGCAATGATTTATTTACTTTTTGTATGCCTGAAACTACCAGTATCTGGCTGTAAGGATTTTAGTTTTATTTCCATTACTATGCCTCCAGTTCTTACTTCCTTTTGCTATTGCAATGGTTTTTCTCAAAGAATAGACTGTGATTCTGGGGAGCGTGGCATCAATAGGGAGCACACACTAAACTGAAACAAGGATATTCTCATATCTGCGTTTTTCATGCTGATTTTTCACTGCTTCTTGTACTGCAAAAATTAGTTGTGAAATGATAAATAGCCAAACCTTGTTCCATCTTGTGAATAGTCTGATCCCACTGTCATGTCAGATCCTCTAATCTTGATCCAAGTTGTGTCTGTTGATCTAATTAGGTTTTTTATTTGTTCCTGGCAAATTTCTGTCTCTTGGAGTTACTGGGCTGGCTCTTGAGACTGCTGAGGTGGAATGATCCATATGGTTCCTTGTGGCATTAAACAGAAATATCTGTCAGAAACGAGCAATTCGTTGGCAGAGTTTAGCAGTGAGTAAACTTGCATGTCACAGCACTGCTCTTGCTCCAGAGTGACTGAATTTGGTGAGATGTTCTTGGGGACTGCAGAGCCCATAGAGATCAGCTTTCCCTGCCAGGAGAAGTTGTAGGAAGCACCGTGCTCTCTGGTGACCTTCACAGAAAAGTGAAAAATGGATGGTACTGACTCATTTTCATTCTTTGTTCATGTTTCCTTCCTTTCCTTTGTTGAAGAAGTTTCAGCATTTTCTTCTTGCTGGCTAAAGATGAACTTTAAATTTGATTTAATTTTTTTATTTTTGAAGTCATCAGGGACTTTTGATGCAGTATAGAGCTATGAGTTCAAATACTGTCCTGAACAGAGACGATCTCTGTAAATTAGAGCCTAACTTAAACTAATCTGGAAGGAGGGTACACATCTGTGGTGTGTATGCGAGAACTATATATGTATGCATACATACATAAATAATCCCAAATTTCAGTTTCTTTTGGTCACCTTATGTTGCATTGTGTGAGCCATCCTTAAACAGTGTGGTTTCAAAAGAGAAGTTAGTTTCTTGGCACTGAGTCTGCCACCATTTAAGCCAGCAGAAGCACTTCACTGATTTAAGACAGTGGCACTGGGGCAGTGAGGGAGTTTGTCAGTGCCTTTCTTTCCTTAAGCCATTGCTCCCAAGGGAAGACCAGGAGTCACCAGGCAAAGGGCATTAGTTTGTGGATGTTTTAAACTACATTGTAGTCAGACCTGTTCATGAACCTTCAAGGCAAAGCAAACATAATTTCATTGTAATCCCTTTTCTGCAGGCACATTACAGAGCGTTGTGTTCAGCTGGGGCAGCAGCTCTCCTGGGCTCATGTGGATGTGATGTGGGAGCATCTGCTGTGTGCCCACAGTGCCAGGGCTGCAGGAGACACAAAATGCTGCTCTGCTTGGGCTGAGCCATGAACCAATACAAAGCCTGTGGAGACCAGAGACAGGAGCTGCCGGCACACATGTGGCACCACAGGAGTTCCTGCAGGAGGGCATTTGGCAAAGTAGTGACAGGAGATTGACAAGATTGCTGCCAAAATCTGTTCCTAGTATTTATGTAGCCGAGTAGTCTGCTATGTGTTGGAGTAGTTGTGCTGCATCTCCTACTAAATACAGGCAGTAAATTTAAGTTGGATGGAGCCTGTGACATGTAAAGTGTATGAACTGGCAGTACTGCCTTCATTGTGTTGGTGTAGGGCAGGTCAGGGCTCCATGTTGTACCTGCTGTGAGTCAGGAACTGCTGGAGTCTGTGACTCCAGCATGGGCAAAACTGTGCAGAGTAAGGTGATTGTGGGGCTTTTCCTTTGAATCAGGGCTGGGAGCCCACTCTGGGTTGGTGACCCAGTGCAGTCCCGGGCATTCCTGGTTTCCTGGGGCAGCCCAGTGCTGCGGCAGGGCTATGCCTGTAGGACCACTAATCAGTGATTTATCCACTTTCTGGTGTTTCAGCTGGCAGCTGGTTATCAGTTGATTCATACTCTTTGATCTGCCTTAACCTCAAGTTCACAAAATCCTGCTGAGTCTGTATTCAAAAAAAAAACCCCAGAAGAACCAAAAACCCCAAACCAAAACTAAAACAAACTACCCTAACAAAAAAAACTGAAACCCAGTCCTTGACGAATTAAATTGTTTTCTCATTGAGTCATGAATATAGCACATAGAGGTTATTCCAGTCCTCTTTACTCCAGATTCATAGGTAATAGGATGATGTACTTAGTAAATACTTCCTGCAGAAGATGTGAATTTTGGAGATAACAGCAATGTGTGAAGCCGAACTATGCAGTTGAGTTATCTTAGCTTTGAGTTGCAGGGAAACTTAGATGTAGCTAAAGTGTGATTATTAAACATTTTTGCTTGACTCATAAAGTTGGAAAGTTATCGTTGGAAAATGGAAACCATGTTTTGTTTCTGTTCTGATCCATGTAATACTTGGATCAGTTTCTGCTGAGAGAAGATTGTTTTCAGCTGAGATGGCTTGAATTACAAGGACATGAATTTTGAGTGAAAAGATGTTTTAATGGAAGTTAATGTTTTAGTAGAATTGGTCCCAGTGTGTGGAGGGCTGTGAACCCTTGGCACAGGAGCCCTTTGCACTCCCTTGGAGGAAAGAGGCCTAGCCTCCAAAAGAATCTCCCCAGAGATAAGCAACCTTTGTCGGGTTAGGGTGACAAAGTGAACCACCCCCAGCATGCCTTGTTTCTTTATGGTAATAGCTGGTACCTCGTTGGCTGTTGGTTTCTACCCCTCCCTCTACCTTTCCCATAAAAAGCATCTACCTCTGCCCTTGACTGGGGAGTATTTGTTCCCAACCTCTTCTTTGCAGGGTGGCTGGACAATAAAGGCTACCTCTGCGGAACTGCCGTACAAGGCTCCTGTCTCTCTGTCCCCGAGTTCGTCTTGGGTGATTTTGCAAAGAGCTGATTCACAAGAGCTGGAATCACTTGTAGCTGAGAAATTGCTACACTTGCCGAAATCACCGTTGCCCAGGGAGGCCTGCCAGTGCGCCTGGAAGAGCTGTTCTTTGCAGGACGCTCTCTCCAGGAAGGTTGCGGCACACTGGTGCTGACCAGCATCGGACCCCCTGCGATACCACTGTCTTTAGTAAGATGAAGATTTTCAGTTAAAAGTTTTACATGTTGCAGAAACCATACAGGTTCCTCTTCTGTTCACTTTCCAGCTCTGTGTCCAGGCACACCCAGGTTCCACGTTTGACTTAAATGATCTGTAGTTAACAAGGAGCTCAGTTATTGTTTGTACCACAAGTTTCATTCCAGGAAGTGATTTTTATGCCATTCTACACTAATTAAGCACATTATCTCTAATTTTAGTGGCTGTCAAAAAAAGGGGAAGGAGAACTGATGGATAATACTTATAGGTTCAATAATAGATTCTCTTTAGAAGTCCAATTATCACTTAAGGGAGACTGCACATGCACAAAAAGCATATGTTATTTTAATGTGTAAATCAATAAAGCTGCCTTGTTTTTTCTGGTTTTATTCCAGTATTGATGGGATTTGTAAAAATCTTTTTGAAAACAGCATCCTATCTGTTTTGGGTTTTTAGTAGGAGGATCAATCAATTTCTTTGGGAAGGTTTTGAAAGACTATAAACCAAACAGATATGATCAGTGATTCTGAAAACCAAGATTAGCCTAAGTACTGATGTTTTCCAGCCAGGGCCTTGTATGCTTCTGGAATATGTGCTGAGCCAGCTGGGAGCTGTGCTCTGGTTAAACTCATCAGCCCCTCCTGAAACCAAAAGGCCTGGGAAATGCAGAGTTCAGGATGGTCAACCCAATCATTCCTTCTTACTTGAAACCTTTCCTGCCTTAGACTTTTTTATTTAGGGAAGAGGGAAGGAAATAACACTAATATTTAAAAAACAGGGTAATGGGGAACAGGAAAAACTCCCAGTTTTTTTGAAATTACTTTTTCTCTTGTTACTGCATGATGGCTGATTTTGCTGTGCAACAACATGGCACCCTCAGAAATAAAAGGAAAAAGAGCATCTGTACAGAGGAGCCCCTGGGATGAGTGTGTGTGGGGAGCTGTTCTCAGTAAAAGGAACTATAATGATTATATTTTTGAAATGATTGAGGCTAATAAATGTTGATATGTAAAAAGAAATGATCCTTTTTTATTAGTCCATTGAGGCAGGCTATAATTTTTTTATGTTCAAGCTCTGATCAGAAATTGAAGTGACATATGGAATCAGAATTGAAATACAGCTCCATGGAATACTTTGTCAGTAGGAAAAAATGCATGTGATAAAGCTGCTGAATTTTTGGCATCAATTACAACACCAGCTTGTGAGCACTGGTGAGAGACATTTAGGCCCAGGTTTTAGCAGCATTGTGCTCTGAATGAATGGAGAATTTCAGATAACTGCATTTCCCTTTTCTGTTCCAAGTATGTGTGGGTGTTCTGCAGGGTTTTTATTAGATTGAACTGTAATCAGGAGCAGTCATTACTTTGCTGCTTGGAAGGATAATTCCCAAGAATCTGAAATTAGAGTGAAATTCATGCTTTTGCAAATTTAGAGCTCTTAAGCCTATCAGATTTTTCAGGATGTTTCACAGCTTGGTTCCAGTGCACATTTGAGAAGTGTAAATACTCTCCAGCCTAAACAGAAATGCCCAGGGCTAGGGCCCATGGGACTCTGAGTTCTGGTGTCTCTTGGCTGGAGCTGGTGTTAATGGTGTATTATTCTTTTTTTGGAGGGCACAAAGCTGAAGCCTAAAGATCTCACAACTTGCCTAGGACTGTGGTCAAATACGATGGCTGAGAAAATAAAAACCTTGATGATGCATAATTCCACCTTGGAATTCGTTTTTGAGTGAAATTATCCAGTGATACTGAGGCTGGCACGTTCCGCAGGGGGGATAACAGGGTACAATGCCCGTGTGGACACCTCCACCCAGAATGGCCTCCCAAGAGCTGAAAGACCTGCCCAGACCAAAGCTTTCGTGGGACTCCAGAACATGACAGTCCCTGTGGGGTCTGAAGGTAGAGTGGGTGTCATGGGTGCGAGTGTGCCCAGCTGGATGTACTCTTCAAGCAAGCGGCCATGTGGTAAGAGAGTGAAACCGGCAGCAGTGTCTGGGGATCTGCGTGATGGACATGGAGCATTGTGTGCTGCTTCACAAGCTGAGCACGAGTCTTGCCTTACGTCTTTGCAAGGGGAAGGTAAGTTTGCTGCCAGCCCTGGACTGACTGACTCAACTAACTCACAAGACAAATGAGATTGGATTCTCGCCTCTGCTTGGGGCAGGAGGAACCTTCTTCTTCCCCCTGCAATATCCTTAGGTGACAGATGTAATGTCCTGGGGCTGAAGAACGAGGAGGGAGAGGCAATAGGCAAGTCCCGGGAAAGGCCAACTGTGCAAAGTCAATCCAACTACCATGTACCCCCATTAGAACTGGTGCTCCCAGAAGAGGGGGTGAGTAATTGGAGACTTCTTGCTGAGAGGCCCCATTTGTCTAGTGTCTCTAGAGAAGTCTGCCTGCTGGGAGCTTGCATCCATGATGTCACAAGAGGCTGCTGAGGCTGGTCAAGCCTGTGGCCTATCATTTCTTCCTACTCTTTCAGGTAGGGTTGAATGACACTGCAGAGAGGTGATTTAGAAATATCAAGAAGGACCTTATATACCTTGGAACAAAGTTCAGGGGGTCATCTTCCCAGTTAGAGAAGGGGATTTGGGAAAAAGGAGGTGAGCTGAACAGGTGAATGGCTGGTGGCATAGCTGGTGCCATGCTCAAGGTCTTGGGTTCTATGATTTTGGGCATACCTTCAAGAAACTAGGCCTGCTGACAATTTAGGGTCTCAGCTGGCCAAGTGGAGCAAGAGTGTCCTGGACAGCAAATTGGCTGGACTTATCAACAGAGCCTTAATCTACATTTAAAAAAGATTCAAACTTTCAACGCTTTCCCTTATTTGTAATATCTCCTGTAATTTCCTTTCCATTCTGTCTTAAACAGACTTTAAATTTTGAAATCATTATAATGCCTCAGTTATTGCAGCAAACATATTGCACAGCTCAGACCATCTCACATCCTGACTGCTGGAGCAAGCTGAGAAGCACAGCCAAGAGCTGCTTCAGTGTTCATATGTCAGAAGCGTGTTGCTATCATTTGCCATCTTGATGGGACTGCAGATGTGTGTGTTAGGAGAAAGGATATTCCTGTAGTCACAGAGCTCCAAGCCTTGCTGTAAGCCTCACCCTGCCTCTCAGCTCAATCTGTTCTTCCTTTAAAACACTGTTCTTCCTTTAACCATTGGTGACAAAAAGGTGTCAGATTCCTGGAGTGGTCTTAGTCCATAGTTCAGGCTGAACACCTGTCTGGGGTAAGAAAACTTAATCACTGTGTAATTCTCACTGACTTATGTTGTGTTCCAGCTGCATCTTTCTTGAAGTCTGATCTTGTTACCTTGTTGCAATACTTACCTCCTGGATTGAGTCTGTCTGGACACTTCACCTATCTTGTTAGGGATTTATTCAGAGTAAAGTTGTGGTTCAACTGCTGACAGTAAAAGGGTTGTTGTTGCACACCTTGATCCACAGATACAGTGCAGAGATTGTAAATAAAAAGAACGAACAGACTGACATTACTGAGGCAGCATAAGTTAGAATGTTGTGTGGAATGGGAGCAATATATATAAATGCCTGTATACTGGCATTTTTTTATCCATTTGATTAGACCCCGATTTCTTGGCGCCTCATCCTCCTGTGCCACCTGATGTTCCTGTGAAAGTTCCTCAGTCAGCATCTCATCAAGCAGAAATCCATTTCTTTCCTTTAGTGACTAAGAGCCTCCTGTCCATGTTTGTTCCCGCATCCATGGCATCAATTACCATCGTGTCAAAACAAGCCTGAGCTCTTGCTGACCTTGGTCAAAAAAAACTCAAAAGCCTTTATTTTGCAGGTCTGTTCTTAAACTAACACAGAAGCAGTAACATCTTGGTGCACCTGAATGTATTTTCTAGACAAGCAAGAACACTTCCATGCAAGAAAATTGTCAGATTAGTGTGAATTGTAACCCTCTGAGATGGCTGACCATTGAAAAGTGAAAGCCTCAGGTAGCAAATGTGAGTTGTGTATCCTTAGTTATTAAGTAGGCTGTGCCTTGGGATTCTACCTGTGAATCAGGGCCATATTGTGTGTCACCTGTGCAACCTCAGGGGAGGCAGATGGTCCAGCACAAAGCATATAACAGGAAGAATTCAACAGCTGGAAACAAATGGAGCAGCAGAGGGAAAAGGTGAAGTAGAACTGGTCAAGTGTGGAAGCATGTGCCCTCAGCACACCACAACCTCTTTGCCCTGAGTGGGATCCCCCAGTCACTGCCTGGTAGAGGTGTTAATTCCAGTGAGAACAGGAGAAACCCAGGTATTGGGCAGAGCCCTACTGTTGCCCCTTCTGTCCCACTTCTGATGTTAAGAGTCCTTTCTCTTCCAGGGTGACTCTAGTACAGGGACTGGTGGTGGTTTATGAGAAGCTCTCTTTCAAGGGCACAGATATTTTACAGAGCTTTTAAATTTTTTTCCTTCCTACTCTGTAAAGCTCTTTCCAGTCTCTCTCCTCCAAGTTTAAAAAGTGCCATGTGCTCTGTGCTATTCAAGCTTTTCTTTTGGCAGGGAGAGAAAGGCAGGCCTGTTGTGCTGTAATAATAGTCACCCTCATTCACTGAGGGTGCCATGTGTTGTGTTTTTGAGCCAAACATATTTCTGATTGTGTGATACCTAAATCTAGTACCCAGTATTTCCCATGCTTAGGTTTCAATAAAAGCCGTTCCAAGTTGCCTGTATTCCAAACGGAGTGTGTAATTTCTTTATTATGCTTGGCCTGGCTTGCTGGGCACATGAATAAACCTGGCTGTGTGTCATGATGACTGTTTGTATTGCCTGATAATAATTGGAACAGAGGTAAATAAAATCAGTGTTTTGTCTTCCCTTAGATTGGACTCATCAGCAGATGGGGAATGCTGCCATTCTTTCTTTATTTTTGGCAAAGACCTGCATAGCTGACAGACCCCTGCTACGATTGGAAAGAGCTGGTTCACTGAGGTTTAGGGAAGAACTAATAATAGGTCAGTTACTTCTGCAGTGCTTGGAATATGGTTTAATTTGATCATTTCCATGCATTTTTTTAAAATCTTAAAGAAACCTGCTTTATTACCTGCCTCCTGGTTTGACATCTGTGTAGCAAAATGTGGGCATTTGGAATATGCAAACTGAAATCAAAGTGTAGCATTCCCTTTGAAGCTTAGTTTCTTGCTCTTTCCCCTCCCCACCTTTTAATACTCGGCCTGCTGTAATTTTATTTCTCCGAAATTTTCTGTGTAATTGAAAGAGCGTTAAAGGAACAAAGCAAATATTTACATTGCACAAATGCCACTTGCTGTGATTAGTTAAAAGCAATCTATTTAAAATTTAATATGTGTATTAAACATATGCATAAACGTGCATGCACACACGGGGAAGCCGGTAGAATAAATTCTGAGTTTAGGTGAGCTAGAAGCTTCTGGGCTCTGGAACATAGTGTCTGGAAAAACACAGTCTGACCTTTAGGTTTAAGGAGCAAACCCACCACTAATTCACTTCTGGGCAACAAACCTAGAAGGCATTTACAGACTTGTGGTGCTGTCTCTGCCTTGGTGTGCACAGTCCTGGCAGGAACATCCTCTGGAACCCTGGGCTGCTTTATCCAGTGTTAGGGGCCAGATGTTCACTGGCTCCTAGACCTGTGTAATTTATTCAGATGAGCAAGAAACTGGCCTTGACCCTGTGCTGCCTGTCCCTGGTGTGTGGGGGTGCTGGGACAACTCCCGGCCTCAGAGCAAGAGGAGAGCAGGGATGAGGCTCTGGCTGGGTCGTGCCCAGTGTGGGATACTTTGATGTACCTTGATGCAGTGCAAATTACGCCAATATTCCTTTCTCAGGGCTATGTCTGGAGTTCCTGTGCTGCTCAGGGATCAACTTTTACTATCATCTGTAGGTCCTACATGTTCATGAACCAGTCCAGGTACTGAAGTTGCTGTATGACTTGAGCAAATGGGTGGCAGTTGCAAGTTCCCTTTCCTGCTTTGCCTGAAGCTTGAGGAAATGTTGCTTTTATCTGTTCTCTTTTATGTCTGAGACAGAGATGGATAAGTAGGAGGGATGTGAGGGAACATACAAGCTAACCCAGCCAAGTGATCTGAAAAACAGATCCTGGACATGGAAAAGACATTATTTTCTGGAGACCAGCTGATGCTGACTGAATGTTTGAAGAGAGGGATGATGATTCAAGGAAGTTGAACTATCCTCTTGTATTATAATTTAAAAATGAATTTGTGAAGTGTTTTATGGCAAATTTAGATAGGATAAGCAAGACATTTGATTTTTCATCCTTTTTTTATTTCCTTGATGACTTTTACCAATGATACTAGGATATTGAAAACAGTATTTAACCATTCCCAGAGGAGATGAAATGAAGGGAATTAAAGTAAATGGAAGAAAACCTCTCCAGATCTGCTAAATCTCATGGTTTGTGCAATGCCCTTTCTCAGCCTTTTGATGGATAAGTACCACAGCTCCTCCACTTCTGGGCTTCAGACCACTTTTCCTGGTCTCTGTGGTCCAAGAGGTGGTGAAGCTTCAGCACCAAAGAGCACTTTGGGGGTCAGTCCTGACTGTGCCTCACCCCTGTGCGTGGGGAGGTTGGAAACACAGCAGTAATTTCACCTTGCCACGCTCTTATGTCACCCATAAAAGACCTTGACCCGAAAGGAAGGGAGAACAGGACAGATGGTGAGTCAGACAAGCTTCAACAGGCAATCAGCGGCTGAGATTGATGCTTTTCTGCAAAATCTCCTCATTTCATTATTTTGGAGTCCTTGAAGCCGGGGTTTCCCGATACTTGTTTTGTGCCAGCTGTGGTGGTTTGGGGAAAGACTTTGCTTGAGCACATCTTCAGAGGTGACACTGAAATGTCAGAGAGAATCTCCTTGTGGTTTAGGTCTCTCATGACAACCACATCATGCAGGAATGTCTCGAACCATCCACCATCCAAAAGAGAACTTATCCATCAGGGAAACAGGCATTTTTCTTACGGTTTTCACAATATTCTTAACACTTTTGTAACAGTCTAATACGGCTTCTGGGGAACTGAAGGGTCAAGATTCACCAAACCTGATCTGTCAATTAGAGGAGGCAATAATATTTAATATATATTATAAAGCCTGTTGCAGTAAATGGCTGGATTAAAAGACTATCTTAACAAAATCGTGGAGCAGAGAGAAGGAGCCATGTCGTGTTTTTGTACTGGATGCCTCTTTTTCTTATGATCCTCTCTTAATGTAGCTTTGAAAATTGCCCAGCAGTACAGCATTATTTGACTTTGCTTCAAATGTGAAGACACATTTTCTTTTTTTCAACTTAAAGGAGACCTTTATATGGAGTATAAAAATCACAATATCACAAGTAAAGGACCATTAACTAAGTGTAATGCTGGGGGGGAAGCATGCTTTGAACATTGTTTCCATTCTTCAGAATAGATCAAGTTTCAGCCCAAATAGAAATGAAAAGCTATTGAGGAAATGTTGCAAATACCTGAAATTTTAACTTTTACTTTTTTCTTGTTAACTACATGTGATTAAGGAAGAAAGGAAAATTGTTAAGAGGCTGTGCCATTGCAAGTGATATAACCATGACCCTGTCTTAACTATCAGCATGTGTGAAAGTTCATCAGTAGTCACAAAATTCCCTGAACTTTTAAAATGTTTTTCTTTGATACATCGAGCTAAGAGGAATAACATATTCTTGACAGCACAAGAAAACTTAGTGTATTTGCCCAATATTAATTACATATGGTGTTGTATTTCTGCCTGATGATAAAATGATGCAATTGTGTCTCACGGAAAATGGTTTCTTACCACTGTGGGATCGTTAGATTTTACAAATTCCACGCTGCTTTTGATTGGTTTGGAAGGTAATGGAATTATAGAGATGTAAAAGTGTAGCCTTAGGCTTCATAGTGCTGATTTTTCAATAACTGTTTCCTAGGGGCTTTATTGTATCAATTTTTAGATAGTATACTGGCAAACTTTTGAACATTTTCCTTCTTTGGTGGTGTTGCCAGGCTGTCTGCCCTTTGTTCTAACCAAATCTTACCCAGAGCACTAGGCAGCAGCTCACTTCATCAAATTTGTTGGAGATAATAATATTTTACTTTATTTTTGGGACTGTTCAGTGCTCAACCATCAAATAAGTGCTGTTAGAAGATGTTTTTGGAACCCTAGACACTTGTTTTTATTCATGAATGTGTATGTGTGGGGCTGGTTTTATGAAAATTTGACCTAATTTATGGTTTGCCAACTGGCTGTCCCCAAACTGCAGGGAACCAGCAATTCCTTTGGGTACAGCATTCCAGCACATTCTGCCACCAGGTTCGTAGAGAGGGAATGCTAATATTCGTTCTTTCCCTACCCTTTCTACAGAGCAGATGCTTGTGCTTTCTCACAAGACCAGTGTTTTTTAGTAGCTATCTATATTTTTCTACTGTGACAGTATAAAAAAGAGAAAAAATGCAGAGGGGAATTATTGATTTCAGTTCTTGCCACTGTTTTGTATCGACAGAGTAGATAAAAGAGGTGGAGGTGGAAAGTCAAGAGATGGCTTTTGTAATTGCCTACTCACATCCTAAGGATTCTTACTCTGGCCCAATGTATTCTTAATCTTTCTTTTCAATATATGGATGCTGTTCACTTAAATGGATTTCAACTGAAGCAGAATTCTCTAATTAGACAAGAATAGTGGAGGAATTGACCATTATCTTCAGTTTTGAATTTTCAGGCAGCCTGTATTAGCAGTCATGCATCTGCCAACTGATCTTTAAACATGGAAATACTGTATCCAGAGATTACTGTTCAAAACTATTTTCACTAGTCTAATAGCTTTTTAATTTTTAAAATAGCTTACATTCATCAGCAAGGGGCAAAGGTAATCAAATTTACTCAATCAGATCAGTTATTTTACCCCTCTTAGCTAATGACAGGTTGTATTGTGATATTAAACCAGTGGGGAAGCTGGGATTTTATAATTTTTTTGGATAATCTTGTAAACAGTAGACCATGCAGTCAGTGAGTTGAGGGTGTGGGATTCTCTGGCAAGTAAGAAAAGGGCCTTATGGGATTGAAGTAAATGTGCAGAGGGTTGGTTTTGTAGTTCTTCAGTGCTTTGACCTATTCTTGTCTATTTTTCTTTTTGTACTCTTGAAGGTTCATCTGTGTAAGGGAGTTACTGACCAAGGTATGAATTCTTGGTGTTCTATCTGTACTGTGCTTGGGTTTATGCTGTGCAGGTGCTCTGAGGACAAGATCCAAGTGAGCTGATTTCCTTAAAGATGTCAAAGCTGTTGTTGGTACAGGGGGGTAAGCATGGGCTTTATGGTTGTCTAGCAACTCTCTTATTGTGAGACTAGGAGGATGTGCCCCACAGAAGGGTCAGTGAGGGAAGACTCTAACTTCCCCAGACTCCTGTTCCCTGGTAAAACATCCCACAACTCACTCTGACCTCCCTTCACTGTGTAGACAAGCTCTGGATGTTAACATCTCTGCCGTGCAAGATCGGATTCTCCAGCACAGTAACGTGCACACATTTCAGCCCTTGACGGGAAGTGAAACATTTGAAAATACGTGGGGGCTGTGTGTACCTGGGAGAAAGGTGCTTGTGGAGAGGTTTGGGGCCCACTGGGGTGGGGGGGTTGGAGCTCTGTGTCCAAGGCCTGAGGACTCCACACTGACATGCTCAAGGGGAGGAGCAGGTGCTGCTCAGAGCCAGATGCCTCCTCTCAGTTCAGGGCAGTGCTTTATGTCACCCTAACTTGAGAGGAGGAGACTGACTCATCTGTGCCAGTTCAGTGTTTTACTTGCCCATCAGACTAGCCTGACACTGCTGCATACTTGCCTGAAACAGATGTTTGGGTGATTCCATAATGTTCGTGATGTGATAGTGTTACCTGGATATTCCCTAGGTTACAGCTACAACAGATACTATTGCTTCAGAAGCTCCAGGCTATTTCTTCTCTGCCAGATCTGTACTTTATGGGACAAGCTCTAAACTGAAACCTCAGGTTGAACTCAGGGCATCATAAAATGCAGGGCTCATAAAGGAGGCCATCAAGAAGAGTTTCTACCTGTAGTTTCTTCAAACAAACCTGGATGGCAGGTCAGTCCATGTAGCTGTTCATATTTGCAACATCAGGCAGCACACTGGCTAGGAAGTTTCCCATAGGGTCTCACAAACTTAGGCAGATTAATGGATTATATAAGTTGATTATATAGAGTTTTTAATTACTCTACAGCAAATAATTTTCAGCTGTCATATCTGAGCCACAGAACTAAAAAATACATTTAAACAACTCTAGTTATGAGATTAGGTGTTGCAAGTCTGGGTGTATTCTGCTTTTGAATAGTCTTCTGAATCTTAGCACTTCTGGAATCCTGTTGCTGGAGTAGTGCCCAACCCCTGATAAATTAATGGCATGATAAAGCAGAGATACACAAGTCTGGCCAATGGCAATACAGTGAGTTTATATGTAGAATGTCTATGGTAGGTATGTAACGTCTGTATAGCCATAGCACAGACTGGGAGACATTAGCAAATGAGGCAGTGGTCAATAAATACTGATTCTTTTGCAAGCCATAATGTAGGAAATTAGAAGAGTTAATGCAAACAAAGATGACTCTGCTGAAGGACAGTCAATGTGCACGTTAGGATTTGAACTCAGATGCCCTTTGCTCTATTACTAGGCCTGGGATAAATCCTTATCCTGTGATACTGCATGGTTAAATAACATGCAGTCAGTCAATTCTAGAGTTGCAAAGTTAACTCTTTTCTCCTGTGTTTTGGCTTTGTGTCATCCTGTCTGGGTCAGTAAAACATAGCAGCAACATCAGTAGACTGTGAGTAAAATGCTTTGTCTCCCCTTGGGTGTTTGGTACCAGCTCAGGGTTACCTGTGTGTTGCAGGGTGGTATGGAAAGGCCAGTTTGGATCCCTGGAGCAGCACATTAGTGCAATGATGGTACAAGTCAGTCCGGGTGAGACACAACATTGGCTCTCTACTACCACTCCTCTGGCTCCACAGCCAACGTGTTTGGTGCTGGCTCTGGGATCTCTCCAGAGCTCTGTGATGTGCAGTGATAGGCATGTTCCAGGCCTGCACTCCTGTATAACTGGGCTGGTGTGAAGCTGTGGGTTGAATCTTCAAGGTATTGAGATGCTAGGAGACAGATATAATCCAATGCGTTAAATTTTCCATGAAATTGAATTTCCATTGAAAAATACTCAATTTCATTGAAGTGCAGTCGATAAAGGTTAAAAATTTAAGTGCATATTTTTATTTTATGAAAGAAAAGTGATTGACTAGATACCGTTTGTTTTTTCATCCAGAAATGCCAGTTGTCTGAAATGAGTTTGCATGTGAGTGAAGGTTGCTTCAGTCCACCTTCTGTGTCTGGTTATGATTTGCTCATAGAGATTCTGTAATCACTTGCTGGGAATGTCTTATCCATGGGATACACACTACAATCTGTGCCAGTTCAAGCTTATGTGCTGTCAAAGGTTTGGGGAAGACAGTAATGAAATAAAAGAAAAATGAAGAATCTCTCTTATTCCAGTTTTGAAATAGAGATGATAAAACTCTTGCCCTTTTTGATGTTAGTTTTATTTGAATAGAAGAAACTTGAATAGAAGAAACTTGAAGCTGTCACATAACAGATTTGTTCTGGCTGTGGGCTATAAGTTGCTGCTGGTTGCTGTGCTGTTTGCAGACCTGTTACACAGCCCAGAGAAACCTGTACTTGACTCAGGCTGGGATGTACAGGGACCAGGAGACTCACTGTGAAACAGGTTGTTCCTGATCTAGTAAGTGTTCAGCCATGTCAGAATGAGTCAGCAGCAACTGAAGCTTTGACTTTGCATCTGCACATGTTTGCTGCCTTCTTAATAAAGAACTAGAGCAATGTGACCTCTTGTTTTTTATTCTGGACAACAGATAACTCCCTGGAAAGCATGAGTCTGACTTTCCAGCTCTTTTAATTGGAAGTTTCTTATTCCAAATGTCATGAAAACAAGAAGCACTGAAATTTTCTGCAGAGTGGGAATGCTGAAAATTACTTTTTCAAATGCACAGATTATTTTAATAAAGGTATACAGCCTTTCACCAAATTTCTGGAGTGCTTAAAACCCTGAAGGCTGGGAAGTCCTGAAGTCGGGCTTGCCTATTGCTACAAAGCTTCTGAGGCCCTGGAGACTTAAGAAGCAGTGAAGTTTCTGTAAATTCAAGGTAGCTTGCCTGGTGATTTACCAAGCTGACAGGGAGCCTTGTAGACTTGGCTTGTGAGTTTGCTAGTGGTGAGTTTAGGACTTGGGATTTCTTTATCCCCAGGTTTCCACAGCCTGCTGGGATGATTGCAGTAGAACTATGAGGAAATGAAGTAACTTTCCAATGGAAACCTGCCTGGTTTTCATCAGAATTTTATCCAAATTAATAAACTGTTTTGAAGAACTTGATTTTTAATTTTTTTCCTAGTGGAAAATATTCCATTGAAAAGTTTCTGAGTGACCGCAAGGACCTGTGTATCTTGTTACAGCTTCAGTGGTGGTTGCCAATTGTTTCAATTTCTTTGTCTGAGATGATCTGGATAATTCAGATGTCATGCCTGCCATCCTCAAACACAAGAGAAAAATCTTTTACAAAAATCTGTAATGTAGTTTATGCAGTGACCTGTTACTGCCAATAAGAAGACACATGCTGTAAGCTGTTATAGTCTGTCTCATATGTGCGAGTGATTTATTAGCATTGATTCTTTGTGAGGTTCATAAATGTAAGGAGATTACAAAAACCTGTACAAATTCATGAGTTCCATGAAACTTCGCTACAATGAAGGTTGTCTCTTCTTGCCTTAGTAGGAGTCCTGGTTTCCCAGTAATGGAGAGGAAATTTATATTAAAAATATTTTTTGTTATTCATGTTCTGGTGCTTATACAAATCACCTATGCTAATTCTTGCTTGCAGGTACAGAAGCACTAACTGTACAGTTTAAATGATGCCTACCAGTTGTGCTCATTTTGAGTAGGGAAAGATTATTGGAAGTGATTTGGGGAAGAGAAGGAGAGAGAGAGCAAAGCTCCAGACATGAACAGTGGCTGTCTGCTGTGCACAGGCCTGCCACATCTAGTAAGGGCACAAAAAGAGGAATTGAGGCCCTTGGATTCATGCCTAGGCAGACACTTAGGTCAGAGTTGCTGGGAATGGAGTCTGAAATGGCTCTGAGACAGCAGCAGCAGCTGCAGAAAATGTTGCCTGAGGAGAAAATGGAACACAAAACATGCAGGTGTGTGGAGTTGAAAGAATTTTGCCTTGAGAAACTCAGTTAACAATTTCACCTGTGCTGTACAAACCAGCCAAGATTCCAGCCCTGTCTAGACTCTGGAGAGGATCAACATACAAAAAAATGCCATAAAATTTTTTCTCATAGGGATGTGTTGCTGACTACCCACTGTGCTTAAATGTGTTTACTCAGAAGGAGTGTTTTCACATGTCTTCAGGGACAGTTACTCTATTCTGGAGCAACCAGCCCTGTAGAGTCTTAAATACAACACCTTTGTACCTGCGTAGTGAGAACTGCAATTGCCGTAGAGCTCTGGAAACTTCTCGCAAATTTTGACAAAGGTTTTAGTATGACTTGATGGAATTTTACTAAGTGAAATCAAACATGTCAGACCAACACTTCACAAAGTTTGGTTTCAGATGCTGGTGGAATTTCACATGCAAGTTATGTGTCAGGTGCTGCTTGATGTTTTAGGTGTTATTCACTGGGGATGGGTGTATAAGGAAGACTTATGTTAGTGTAGTCACTGATTAGTGACGCTCACTGCTGGGTGGGAGGAGCAGACCTTATTTCTCTGTGGCTGAGTTACTTGTGCTCAGAGCCTCAGGAAGTGTAGAGATGTGTCACTTCCCTTGCTCATATTTATACAGCTCTTGTGGCTCAGAGTCCATGTGACTTGGGCTCCAGTGATGGTATTTTCTGCTATTTATCCCATGGCACATGGAGAAAGTCATCCTTCAGTGGTTTGATCTGCTCCTGAGAATATCCCTGGGTGGCGAACGAGCTGCAGCTGGGCTGAGTTATTACATCTTTGGTGGCTTGCAACCTGAAATCTATATCCTGCCGAGTCTTGCTTTGTAGCCACCATCTCTTTACCTTGGGATTATTGATTACATTAAAATGTTCACTTTGTACTGCACACAGACATAGGGTACTGATTACTTTTGTTCATGTTGCCACTTGGAAATGTTATTTATGTGGGATGATTTCCAACATTACTGCCAATCTGGAAAGCAGGATGTTTTATCTTTATTTATTGAAAATCTTTATACAAATAAGTTGCTTGCTGAGAGAAAATACTAATTCAAAGGAACACTTTGCTCTCTTTATTTACTTCATTTATTTTGGTGCATCATCTTCAAATTAAGAAAACATCAATATTAAATGGATTTAATCTTTTGTTAGTTATGCAAAATCTTGTGCTCCTAATAAGAGATCACCCAGTCGATATTTGTGGCAGAACATTTTTAGTCATACTAAATGTGTTTGCAGTGTTGTGCTGTCACATATGTAGGTGGGGATATAATTTTATGTATACAAAACACATTCCATACTTATTCCTTTAAACTTTCCTTTTGTGTTTTCAAATCACAGAAACCAGCTCCCTTACCATGCACGTTATTCCCCTCTTTGGACTGTCAGTAAAACATGGACTTCACTATGTAATTATACCACCAGGATTCTGATTTTTAATTGCCATGTCAGACCTAGGAATATCCTGTTGTATCACTTTACCTAAGGCTTTGGCATTCATACTCAAAGTCTTCTTCCTTTACACTGAGCTGTTTCATTAAACAGGGTTTACTGGAGCTTCCTCTGCCCGCGTTCCATAGGGACCAGTTTGGCACACGCTGCCTGTTATCACAGACCATGGGGCACCTCAGATTGAGGAGTGCTCTCTGTAAATGCAAGTATTGTGAAGTTCTGCCTTTGCAGCTCTTGGAGAAGTTTGTATAGTGAGATCCTGGTTAGCACTAGAAAGAGCTCTTTTACTGGCTCCCACAGCAGCTGATGCACATGGGGTGGCACCAGTTCCTGGCCAGGCAGGTTGGTGTTGCACCTGGGCCTCAGGTGTGGCAGTGCCTGGTGGCCGCTGATCAGCTGCTATTGCTGTGTTGCAGGGAGGGGGAACTGCAACAATGGGAAATGAAAACAGCTTCATTTCAACCCTCAGTTTTAAGTTAGCTTAAAACTTTGGGGTGTTTCTTCCCAAACACTGCTGAAAGAAATCTTGAGGAGGAAATAAATAATTTGGTTTATTTTCAACTGATTTCCCACCTCAGTCTCCAAGCTTAAGTAAGTGCACATGTGTGGAGGCCAGTGGGCCTGTTAACAGAGGAACCACCAGGGTCCCCTGGAAGGGAGAACCCTAAGAGATCGTCCTCAATTAAGGAGACAGAGAAGGCCTCTCCCAGGATCCTTTGTTTCATTATGTTAGTGTACCCCAGTTCTGCTTCCCTGGTTGGCCAGTTGGCCTCCCTGCCCCCTTCTACCCTATATGTCCCTGATCCAGAAACTTCTCCCTTCCCCGCTCTCCCATTGGCCCTTGTTCCTTTGCCACTCCCTCAGAGTTTCCCCATTGGCTCCTGTACCCTAGCCCTGCCTGCATACCGCCCTCTTGCCCTCAGAGTATTGGTCCCTGATGCTCTCCCCGCCCCCATATATAATCCTAGACACCCCCACCCCCATTGTTCTGGGTCTTTCGTCACTGGAAACCTTCAGGCGCGTGGCTGAATAAACCTCTCCCGTGGAACTCTATATGGAGACCCTTCCCGTCTCTTTGCCGTCAACTTGTCAAAGAAGTTACCCGGTGTGTGTGCGTGAGTGTAGTGGCTTTGCCAAGCGGCTTGCTGTTGGAGACACTTTTGGAAGGTTGTGGCACCCACCAGAACACCCGCTGCAACACACATGCATGTTTTTTCAGTGCAATACAATTTGAATTAAGAAATGAAAGCATTTCACTTATGCAGTGACCAACAGAACTAAATATCCTTATAAAAATAGGTGAGTAGGGTTCACAGACTCCAATCTGATTTTTGTTGGTTGGTTGGTTGGTTGGTTGGAGTTTTTTTTGGGGGGGGGGAAGTGTTCCTAATAAGCCTCCCACACTTAATTTGCACAGGTATAATTGTCATCTCTTGCTTTCAATGACAAAGCAAAATTTGTTTCTAAATCCTGTTTTCAATTCTGGGCACAGAACATTAGAAACAGAGAGCTTACTGAGGCTTGGAACCATGTATGCTGTTTGCATTCTTATTGTAACCAATATTTTGATTAGAAATTAATTTCTTAACCAACTGGAACACAAATACCAGATAGTGTTTTATTTTGGGTTCATAATGGTGGCAAGGCAGAAGACAGGGGCATGAAACCAGAGCAGCTTCATTTTGATACTATGCATAACAGAATCCATTAAGTGAGTCTCAGGAGTCAGGCTCAAGGACCTCTTGATTAAGAATTAAATTACAGGTATGATTTACTAAATTTGTGCTTGGGGAAAGAAGGATTTTGATGATGATGTGATTGGTAAACTACACATTTCCTCAGCAACATATTAAAGTTAATGGGAAATGCAAAATGGGAAATGCAAAATACTTCACAAATCTTAGGAAAAGTTGTCTTTTAAACTAAGCCACAGAACCAAAAATCTGTGTCAGTAACTTCTTTACTGAAGTAAACCCAAGAGGAAAGTAAAGCTGGCCCCCACTCTGGTCAGACTGAACTTTCTTCTACTGTTAAGGAAGATGTAGTTAGAGGAGCTGTGGCATCAGCTCCTTTGTCTGATTGGGTATGATAATTTTATATGATTGTTTTAAAACACTTAAATGTAGAACAACTTGAAATCTTTTTTTCCAATGGTTAGGTATTTTTATTAGGCTAATTTAAATTGCTTTTACATTTCTTTCAAAATTTTTTGAAATTATATTTGTAATATCTTCTTGTTCTTTGTGGGTGAATTTGGCATACTGGGATCCTCAACCACGTTTTGGGTTCCAAGATGCAGTTGCATACAAACAGCGCACTACAGCAGGGTTTGGAAAGAGAAGTAATACAGCTGTTGCTGTCTCACATGGATGCAGGGAAGTGAGGAACCGTGGGATACAAGTTCCTGTGCTGCAGAGTCAGAACTCTTGGTTCAAGAGCTTGTCTGTCTTTCCCCTGCTCTGTCTGTGTGAACTGTGTGGCTCACAGCATTCAGCCAGCATGGATATGGTGGCATTGCTGCTTCATGGGATGCAAACTAATGTGTGGGACATCAAAAAAATCCACATCATACCATGCAAAAGTGCGTTTGTCCAGCCCAACATGAGAAGTCTTTGCTCTGATGTCGTTGTTTGGCTGTCTAAAGGTTGGCAAGTTAGACCAGGGTTTTGTGCAAGCCCAAGTTGTTGGGTATTTCTCTTCCATGGATGCAGGTATTTAGGAATTCAGTGTATGGGAGTAGGAGGAAGAAGATGGAAATGGTCAGAGTCAAGTTTTTGAGATTACATCAGTTACTGTTACCCAGTAGAGGCTTTTTGCTTGCAGCTCCAAGGGATCCTGCAACTACCAGGATTTGAGAGAATGGGTAACAGTTGCTTCCATTCTATCCATCTCTTGTATTTCATTGGGATGAACAATTGCCCTGTTTTCCTAAAACCTTTCATTGACAGTCACTGCATCTTTGGAGCTTTTGACCAAGAGCAGTAGAGCTTTGAAAGCAGAACATTTTTCATTGTGGGAAAAAGGGCTTGATTTACCTCCAGCCTATGCTTGGGCTCCCTCACCTGCAGACCCAAGATTCATTAAGGAGAGAGCAATCAGTCTTATCACAAGAGCAGAGAAACATGAAAGGCTGCTTTCTTCTAATATGCAACAAAGCACGTAATTAAAATAAATAAAGTAACATTAACCATAAGGTCTTGCTGGTATTGTTTTTGAAACCATGAAGGGATTTTGGAGTATCTAAGATCTAATCTGGTTATATTTCATGGAGATGTTAGCTACAAACCATGAGAGAAATTATTAGTTAAATTAGAAATTGGAACAAGGAACCAGCTGGAAAACACCCCCATTTTGTGATGGTGTTGGGCTGGGGGGCCATTAAGTTGGAATGCCCTCCAAACAGTGTGTGGCTAACTAATCCCAGCAGGAGTGGCTTGGAAGTCACTAGCATTACTTACTGGCAATGCAATGGTTGGGAACTTTGTCAAATAGGGCAAAACACCAGAACATTACACTGGGAGCACAGGTTGGTCTTATGGGCTGAAATAATAGACTGTTAAATATATTAGTATAAAACTCGCATGAATCATAAAGGCCTAGTAATAAGGATTTAATTTTTGAGGTGGGTTTTGTAGTTTGGAAGTATCTGAAGAGGAACATCAGAGCAATTCTACCATACAGCAAAACATTGATGGTATAGTCGTGGTGTTTATTCTGCTGTTGTGTGAAGCAGGAATGAGAGTGTGTCTGGAATGCTGGGCCCATGTCAGGTCACCTGTATTCAAAACAAAAGAAGTAATATAGGAGCAACTACAGGAAATACAGAGGAGTTCTGAGTTGAAGCTGTGTGCCGGTTTGGGCCAACTTCAGGGAAACGTCCAAAAGGAACGTCTCCTCAAAGGAAGGCAGGTTATAGCTGCCCTTCCCCCACCAGGTTCAGGGAAAAAAAAGGATTTTCCTCAGAGGAAAGTGAAGGAGAAAATAAAAACTATTTATTTAACAAACACACAGGAAAAGAATAATAATGCTAAATAATAAAACCTTTCGGTGCGGAGAAAAAACCTGGAAGATTTTAGAGTCCTTCTGTGGGTGTGGTCTCTCTCTTCCTCCTCGGAGCTGGGTCGGCATGAGGGCCCCCCTCCAGGCTGGTGGAAGGTCCCCTGGTAGGGTTCTGATGTTCTGGTGTTCTGAACAAGTCCAGAAGAGAAGAAAAAAGAAACCAAAGTCCCAGAAAAACCACTCTCTGTCTCTCTCTCCGAAGAAACAGAGCCAAAAAACCGAGAGAAGCGGAAAGGGTGCTTCCTTCGCTCCGCAGCAGCNGGCTGGGCTCATTCTACTCTGCAGAATGAGCACAGTACGATTGTGTCTGTGATGTACCTGGAGAAAGGGCTGAAGAAGGGGGGCATACTTAGGAAATGCTTCATTTAGGAAAAAGTTTCTAGCCTTTAAGGCAGTTTGTAGTAGAATGTTCGGAACAGTTTGCTGGTAGAGTCAGTGGCAATGTACATATGTGCTTTTAACATATGTGTAATGTTTAGGAAACTGTAAGGTACAGTTATGTTTTTCCATGGCAGATGGATGTCAGTGACCCAGGAGAACTTCTTCTGTATTAACAAATTGAAGTGTGCCTGGTCTTGTGGAGATTTGTTCCGAATGGGCATGCCTGTGCATGTACAACTACAAGGATGTTGTGTTTTTTTTTTTTTCCCCAAGTGTAAATATTTTAATTTCAGGGCTTAAAGTGAGTTGCAAGTATGCTCCTACAGGTGGAATATATCATGTTTAAGCCATGGCTATAATAAAATTTCTTCTGAATTCTGCTCCATAGCATTTGATACTGAGACACAGTAGCTGTAGGAAACAGTAGCTAAAGAACAGTAATAAGGACTCAGAGTGCTTTCAATAAACTTGTTTTGCAATGAGCAAATTAACTGTTAAGGAAAAAAGACAATATTGTCCTCGAGGGAATGTGCTGACACAGAGATAACACTGAGTAGTTCAGTAGTCTTTTGATTTGGAGGAAACTCTGAAATATGAGCTTGCCTCAGTAACATTTGCTTCTGGTGTGTCAAAAGGAATAACACAAAAAAAGTCATCCCCTTAGAAAACAACAACAAAAAATCCAGCAAAGGAAAATGCACACAGGAAAACCAGGAGAAAGCCTGAGCAGAGGGTTCTTGCTGGTGCTTGCCTCAGCTGTAGTCAGTGCATGAGGGCAGAGCTGTTTGCAGCGGTTGACCAGGAGTGGACCTGTCCATCCTGGATGGGGCGTGCAGCAAGGGGAAGCCTCAGTCACCTTCAGTTTTACTGCTTGTTTTAAAATACCAAACACATTTCCTTGTGAAAGTGCCATCCCGAGGAAGGAGAGCCCCTGCTGCTCTCCGAAGGCACTCTCCAGTGCAGGAGGGGTTACACTTGGCGCAGAACCAAGAGTTGGAGCTGTGCTTATTGTGCTAGCAGAAGCAAAAGCATTCAAGGATTGTTTCTTTCTTGTTCTTTCTTTTTTAGAGTTTTTTTTTGTTTATCCTATGAAAGGTGTAACATTTGCAAGTTGTCATAGAGCACATCCTTGTGGTTTTGATTTCTGACTCTGTTTGGTATAGGAATGTTATTTGAGACCTTAGAATTCCTGGTGGATTGGGAGTTTTTCCTCAGGTTTTAAGAAAAGTAGTATATAGATTTTTCAGTATGTTTCTGGGTACTAATAGTGTTGATGTTCCCCTTCATAAGCCCCTGAAATTACTAATTTTAGAAGTATTGAACTCATTGGGATGAAAATGGTAGGTAGGGAGATGGTGGTAAGGGCTTTTGTCAGCACCAGCAGCAGTGCAGCCCTTGTCTCCCTTTGGTAGGTGGCTTACTTGTGTAAATCTCGATTTACAAAGTCCTTTAGTTGAAGAACAGTTTTGGATCCATGGATTCTGGGGTTTTGTCTTCATGATTTACAGTTCTTTATGTTGGATTGCGGCATCAGATGAAGGGTGTTTGTGCTGCATGTGCTGTGTCTCACATGCTGGGCCAGCAGGATGGCTTTTGGGGAGTCCCCAGCTTGCACAGCCTGTGGCTCTTCTGACTTGGGAGTAGAGAATACGCTTCATTTGCAGGGTCTGTTTAGCATTGTCCAAGAATACTAAATCCTGTCCTTAAACAGACAAGAAGAGAAAGGGAGAAAAGAAGGAAATGAAAGGGAGAGCAGCTCACATTTGTCCTGCACTATTTTCTGGTTTTCTTTTTGTTTTTTTTCCAAAGCCCACATAACTTGAGGTCATTTTGGGATTAATTGAAGCTAATGTCTTCACTTCAAAGAAGCACAAGATCAAGCCAAATGTACATGCATAGCAATTAAAGACTTGGCAAGGTAATATGGATTGGCTTCTACAGCAGCAGTTTTCTCTCTGTGCTGTTTCACTTGTTCAGGCCTTTGATGTGCTTCAGAGCACAACTAGCTGGGCCTGTGCTTAAACAAAGGAGCATTTTAGCACTTGATTCTGCAGAGAGTGACTGTTGTGCTATAGTTAATATTTTTAACTGTCTGTAAAATTGGAGATATTATGAATCTGTAGTATGACTGGCTACAGGAGAATTCTGTGGATAATGAAGAAGATTGCAGGGGGCAAATTGAAAGACTTCTCTTTTATATTGTATAGCATCAGTATTCCTTTAGTGCTAACAAAGATGAGGCCAATTTAGTATAAATCTTCAAAGCAACATGTGTGAATTTATCTGTCCGGTGCTCATTACAGTTAATGGGAATCATGTGGCTGGAACTTTGCAAGTGCTTTGAAAGTGCTCCTTTTATGGTTCCATTATAGACCCCCATGTTAGCTGTTTTGCTATTATTTTTATATTGCTCCATTTGTTTTCTTGACATTGAAAAAATCAAAACACTAAACTAATTAAAAACTGCATCACCCCCTCCAATGCTGAAATTGAGCAAAATACCCATTTTCTAAAGTAAATAAAATATTACTTATATGTAAATCAAACTTGAGACACAACATGAATCTCTCCTGGTTTAAATCCCAGTAGTATAAATCCTGATGCTTGTTGCATGCTAATTAAGGTGAGCTTAACTGCAAAGTCAAAATGTTGGTCCCCACATCCATGTTTCAGTTTTGATCTCAATGTGTTGTTAGTCACTATGTGTGGTACATCAACTGCATTTCTTCTCGGATATCCTAAAGGGGATAGAATCTTTAGGGAATCTGTAGGGAAGAAGAAAGACGTAATGAAAACAAGAGGTTATAATGCAGGTAATGAGCATAAAAGTGCACCTACACAGATGAAAGAGTAAATTGATGGAAGTTTGGTCTTAATTAATTTTTTGGTTGTTATCCTATAAAAATACATGAACAGGCCTATATTTTATTATGGAAATGAAGATTCCCCCCCCCCATTTCAAAATGGGATAAATTAGAGAAAATGTTATAAAATCATTTGAAGGACATAAATCATAAAAGGCTTTCAGTCTGGCATTAGGTGAAATACTCTGGGTTTTAGGTGAAGAAGATGCCTTGGTTTAGGCCAGCAAGGAGATGGTCAGTGGTCTGCACCCAGTCAGTGGGTTCAATGTGAGGGTAAGTGCCTTTGTTTTCTCCCACAGCCTTGTTTGGTGGGAGCTATTAGAAAAATACCCTACAAATCCTTCTTCTTGAACACAAAACACCCCTCTGAGTTTCTTCTGGTGGTGCTGTGAGTGTTAGGCATTGTGGTTTGGTTTTTCTTTTTGATCAAAAATGTGAGTCCGGATTTGCATTCCTTCCTTGCGTTCAACCCAGGCTTAACTTAGGTTGTGTAGGAGACTGGGTTTAAAATGTTGTATTGGGTTTCTGTGGCATGGTTTTGGTAGTGGGGGGCTACAGGGGTGCCTTTCTCTGAGAAGCTGCTGGAAGCTTCCCTCATGTTCAGCAGAGCCAACTCCAGCCAGCTCCAGGATGGACCTGCCACAGGGGAGCAGAGACCCACCTGCAGCCCCCGGAGGAGCCCACGCTGGAACTGGGGCAGAGTGTGAGGAATCCTCCCACTGAGGAGGAGGTTGCAGCAGAGACAATATGTGATGAACTGACCACAGCCCCCATTCCCCTATGCCACTGAGGGGAGGAGGGAGGAAAAACTGGGACTAAAGTTAAGCCTGGGAAGAAGGGAGAGATGGGGGAAAGGTGTTTTAAGGTTGGGTTTTACTTCTCATTGTCCTACTATAATTCGATTTGTAATAAATTAATTTCCCCACATCGAGTCTGTTTGCCCGTGATGGTAGTGGGTGAGTGATTTCTACCTGTCCTTATCTCCACTGATGAGCCTTTTGTTATATTTTCTTTCCCCTGCCCAGCTGAGGAGAGGAGTGACAAAGCAGATTTGGTGGACACTTGGCCCCAGCCAGGGTCAAACCACCACATTTTGAAAAAAATTTTGTCTTGAGATTGTTTACTGTAAGTGATAGTGCAGATCAGGGTATTCTTTTCCTTTGCTTCATTTCTGAACCTTTCAGTGCAGGTGGTTTGAGAGAAATGCCTGATACTTCAGGGTCAGCAAACTGAGAAGCTTCTGTCCCACTGTCCCCAGTAAAGACACAGTGTTCAGTCATCTTTGTGGCAGATCTGGCAAAAGACCAAATGCAGTGTCAGACTGTGGCCTCAGGCCACCTCAGCTCAGTGGGTAATGCCTCTTGCAGAGCTCTCTGCCATCCATCTTATTCTTGGGGTCAAGGCATTTTTGTTTGCTTTGTTTTGTTTTCCCTTAGTCTGAAGCAAGTTGCAGGCCATGATGTAGGAATGAGCCTTGCAAGAGACCCAGAGTGGGAGAATGTTTGCCCCACTGTACAAAAATCTAGAGGATTCATGCAGGCTCTAATCCCCACTGCACAGAAGGCTCTCCAGAGGGGCAGGAAAAGAGCAGAGCTGGGTTTTTCAGACTGTTATTTTTCTTTCATCTGACAGTTTTTTATAGGAAACCAGATTTTGACCAGTGAGCAAAATCCCCAAGATTTTTCAACAGAAGTTAAAGAGGAAAAGAGAAGGTGGGAAGAGCTCCACACTGGGACGGCTGGCATGTAAGGTTCAGTGGTTTGCTGGGAGCTTGTGTCTTTGACTTGCTGATTAAACTGCTGTGACAGTAGCAGGAAGCTCTTGTGGGGTTTGGTGAGTATGGTAAGGGGGTGGTTGTTCAGAGTGGTCGTTGTGGAAGGAAGGAAAACATTGTGAAGCCCTGAGTGTGCGCTGCTGAGCAGGTGTGGGCTGCAGGGACATGCTGCCAGAATAAAGGCTGGCACCAAGCTCTACTCTAGGAAACCTGCTTTGCGGTACCAGCTTTCCATTTGGTGTTGCCAGAGGAAGGGAGATGAGAGAAATGGACTATAACAGCAAAAAATCTGATTTATTTAAAAAATATAATACTGGGGAATTGCCATTATTAAATATACTTACCACTTTTGCTTGAAGGTAAAAATGTGACATATAAGAGAGAAGGAGGGACACTGCAGGAAAAAGGCACAGTGAACAGCACTGCAGTCACTGGGCTCGGTGTTTTGCCTGCAGTTACAAACTGTAGTAGCAGCCTGTGTGTAATGGGGCTGGTTCTATATTGTGATTAAACACTGAGGTCTTGGCTGGCAAGAGCAAGTTCCCTTAGCCTACACAATAGTAAGCATCTTACTAGGAGGAGTGAGGAAAAAAATCCCTTTGGAAAGACTCATTGGCTCTCTCTTCCCTTGGAAAAACTACAAGAAAATTTTGCCCTGGCTGTCAGATATGGTATTTAGGTTTTGTGGCCAATGTGGTGGTCTGATCTGAAACCCGTACAAAGTGTATTCTTCTGGTGGATTTCAGTTTACTGTGATGAGCAACCTGACTAATGGAGAAGCCTCTATGTCTGGATGAGAATCTTGTGGCTGAAGGAAGTGACTCATCTGAAGCATAAAGAGTACAGCTGAATAGGGATCCTCTAGAGGTCAGTAAAGAATCTTTGTAGAAAGATCAGATCAGAATGATAATGTGATAGTATTAATAATTTCAGGTGAAAAGAGTATTAAACCATGCAGTGAGCCCATCTTTCCAATATTAATGTTGGATATTGTGCCTCTTTAACTTAAAACTAATCTTTTTTGGGTAAAGCAATATTATAAGTGATTCTTAGACCCTGGTCTGCATACATTTAATCACAGTTAATTTATATATGTGGGCAGTTCACAAAGATAATGGTGTAAGTTAAATCTAAGGACATACCACCTGTGGGAGGGGAAGAATTTGAAGTAACATTCCTGCTGCTGTCCAAGACAAGGCATTTCTGCATCATGGTCCATAGAACTGGGCTGGAGTCCAATTCATGAACTGATCCAGGATTGAAGTGATGGCTCAGTTTGTGTAGGGCCGTGCCTGAGACCCAGAAGGTCTCTGTGGTGGAACTTATATGCCTTAGGAGAATAAAAAGAAGACTGAAGAATTTTCATGCATTCCTATTGTAACCTTTAGTTTGAAGGTAACCAGTAAAGCGGTTTTGAATTAAAAAAAAAAAATCCATTTTGTTACGATTTTTTCCCCCCAGATGGCATTTCCACTCTTATAGTTCAGTCCAAAATATCTGGCACATTTGAGCCGAGCAGTGTACTCTGTAGTGTAGAAGGTTAAGCTTATTTTTGGTCAAAATTTATGTTGACAGTGCTGTTTTAAAGTAAGATTGGGATTGTAGATTATGTGTGATACATACTGGATTTGTAAAGACTGCATATGCGTAGCCAAGACCAAGTCAAAGCAAGACTCCCTCACCCCTCTCAGATTCTGTGTGACACATGGAGCCGTGGAGAAGGAGAGTTAAAATGTGATCCACCCCATACCCCTCCTGAAAAAATTAGGCTGAATGATAAATTTTAATATTTTAAAATTTAATGTAGTTACTGCTAGAGGTCCTTGCATTTTTATCAAAGCAAATTAAATGGCTAATGAAATCCCTTGACCCCTGTAGTCTTTGTGCGAGTATGTCCTGATTTTCAGGCTTTTGCTGACTTGCTGCCTTCGGTACGTGGGAAGCACGTGGGCACAGTGTTTTGTGACCCTGTGAGCTCTGTCCTGTCACAGATTGTCGTGGTTTGATGCTGGCTCAGCACCAGGCACCCAAGAGAGCTGCTCATTCACCCTCCCCTGCCACAGCTGGGCAGAGGAGGGAAAAGAAGAAAAGTTAACGAAGGCTTCATGAGTAAGTTAAGGACGAGGAGAAATACTTCAAGGGCAAAACAGGCTCAACTTCAGTTGTGAAGTGAATTTATTACTAACATAATCAGAGTAGGATAATGAGAAGTAAAATAAGCCTTTAGAACACCTCCCCCCCCCCAGCTCCTCCCTCCTTCCCACCGACAGCTCAGGGAGACAGGGCGTGGGGGTTTGGTCAGTTCATCACCGAGATTTCCTTCCGCTGCTCTGGGAGAGGAGTCTTTCCCCTGTGAGGCCGTGGGGTCCCTTCCACGGGAGACAGTTCTGAACTTCCCTGGCATGGGTCCACTCTCACGAGCAGCAGCCATACCACACCTGCTGCAGTGTGAGTCCCTCCCACAGGCACACAGTCCTCCCAAAACTGCTGTGCCATGGCTCTCTCTTTCCACGGGGTGCAGTTCTCCAAGGACAGGCTGCTCCAGCCTGGAAGCAGGGCCCCCTCTCTCCACCAGGTCTCCCACTGGATCACAGCCTCCTCCAGGCATCCACTCGCTCTGGCACAGGCACCTCCCCCACGGGCTGTGGGTGGATCTCTGCATCCCACGTGGACCCATGGGCTGCAGGGGGACAACCTGCTTCACCAAGGTCTTCACCACGGCCTGCAGAGGAACCTCGGCTCTGGCACCTGGAGCACCTCCTCCCCCTCCTTCTTCACTGACCTTGGTGTCCATGTTGTTTTCCCTCACATGTTCTCACCTCCTCCTCTTCTCTGACTAGAAACCAAAATCTTGTGACGTTGTTATGATATGTTACGATATGTCATCACAGAGGCATTACCAACCTCTCTCACTGGCCCAGTTTTGGCCAGCAGCATGTCCATCTTTAGAGCTATCAGCCACTGGCTCTGCTGGACATGGTGGGAAGCTTCCAGCAGCTTCCTCACAGGAGCCATCTTTGTGGTCCCCCTGCTACCTAAAACCAGGCTGTGCCAAACCAATACAGAGATGTTAAGAAACTGCTTACAAAAACAGAATTCAGATTCTCACTCTGATTCACTGTCTGGATGTGTCAACAGAATGAAAAAAGTTAGGAGAACTCAAATCTGCTCCAAACTGAGATAAGACTATTGTACTAACAGACACTTTACTTTTTTTTATTTAAAGCTAAAGGCAAATTATTATTTTCCATGGAAAGCCCCCCTCTCTCATACCTTACTTGTAATAATTTTGTAGTCTTGATATAAAGTTTGTAATAAGGGATGTTGAGGAAAATTTTGTTGTGACTTTGTCTTCAAGCAAACCAAACAAAAGACATCCAGCTTGAAAAGGATCACTATGGTTACCTGGTTTAAAGACAGTTATTAATAAAGGGGAGAAAACTGGAACTGAGTGAAGCAGTAACTGCAAAAGCATTGAAAAGGTTAGACTAATATTTTTCTTGAAACTTGAACTTCATGTTTTGTTCATTAAATATCTGTTCTAAGGATGCCACCTTAAAGGGTATAGCTGGGAGAAACCAAACTTAACAAGAAGTTTTAAAATATTTAAAGAAGATTTTAAAAAGGACAGCATTCATGTTTTGAATTCCTGGGCTAAGGGGTCCGGATGGAGTCCAGTTAAGGTTTAGAGTGGGAGGTTTTCTCCCTTTAGTATTTTGATAAGAGATAATTGGTTTTAAAATGGTTGCAGTGTGCCTCTTAAATCACATATGTTCTGATTTTGCTTCCCTGTTCTTTTTCATGGTGCATTATATATTCGCATGGGACCAGAACCTTAGAAGCAAGGCATCTGAGCTTGGGCTGGAGCTTGATTTAAAACCCAAGCTTAACTATTTTAATTGAAGTCAGCTAACATATATCTTCCCATCCCAGGGCACAATGTTGGCTTTTCAAAAATTATAAATATGCTCACAGACTCTAAATTAGAGAGAACTCCATACACTGGTAGTATGGTTTGTGGTGACAGCCACTGGCCTACACAAAGCCCCCGTTCTCATCCGCATAGAATGTATTCTGGTTATTTTTTTCTGGGGTGGTTTTTATTTTGACTTCAAAGGATGTAGACCAAAGCTGGCTGGTGGCCTCCATTTATGCAAAAAGGGCTTTTTTGCTTTGAAAAAAATATGGATAAACTAAATACCATAGTTTAGGCTTTCATATTAGCCTACTTTATTACTTAAAATAGATGTTTTTGAAGTAAAATAAAAAGATATTATATAGCAAAGGTTATAGAAACATGTTCTTTAGAAATTTAGTTAAATTAGAAATGCTATTTCTTCTAATATTGATGTAGCTGAGAGTTAAGGTATAGAAGGAGTCAATCTAACGCTGACAGTTTCAGACCACTCATTTCTAGAATTAGACTGAGCAAAAATATTACTCCAAACCCACATTTGATTAATAAATTCCTGTGATGTCAAGATTTAAAGATGAACACATCACAGGTTCAGTTTTGTTGCCAGCTTTCTGACACCAGAGGACTCTGAAGGGCTATTGGGAAGCTGGAATGTTTATTGGTATTAAAAATGAGCACATCAAGTTTGCTGTACCCTTTGCTGCAGGTTTGCTGCAGTGCATGACAAATGCTTCCTACTAGTGCTGGTATTTCTGTCAACTAACCTGTCCCCATGTATCCAGGAATCTTCAGGTTTGGTTGACCATGCTCTGCAAAGAGAAATCAGGAAGCACTTTACCTGGTTTTAGACTTTTTCAGGGAAGAATGATTGCTGAATACTGTGGATTTTTATTAGTTTACCTAACCATATTTACTCGATATTTTGATCTTGCAAAGGCATCCCCAAACACACAGGAAGTGGAACAGGGTGAGCAGCAGGTCACTCACCTGATTCTCTCACTCACCTCGGAATCACAGAACACACTGAGTTGGAAGGGACCCACAAGGATCATTGAGTCCAACTTCTGGCCCTGCACGGCACCATCCCCAAGAGTCCCACCATGTGCCTGAGTACTGGCCAAACGCTTCTTGAACTCTTTCAGGCTTGGTGCTGCAACCACTGCCCTGGGCAGCCTGTTCCAGCACCCAACCACCCTCTGGGGGAAGAACCTGTTTCTAACATCCAACCTAAACCTGCCCTGACACAACTTCAGGCCATTCCCTTGGGTCTTGTCACTGGTCACACAGAGCAGAGATCAGTGTCTGCCCCTCCTCTTTCCCCTCACGAGGGAGTTGTAACTGGGATGAGTCTCCCCTCAGTCTCCTCTTCTCCAGCTGAACAGACCAAATGCCCTCAGCAGCTCTTCACATGGCTCCCCCTCAAGGCCCTTCACTGTCCTCATGGCCTCCTTTGGACGCTCTCTTTTTTATATTGTGGTGCCCAAACTGCTCTAGCACTGGAGGTGAGGCTGCCCCAGCCCAGAGCAGAGCAGGACAATCCCCTCCCTGGCCCGACTGGCGCTGCTGGGCCTGGTGCCCCGAAGGACAGGGACCCTCCTGGCTCCAGGGCACTGCTGACTCAGATCCTACTGGCCACCAACCAGGTCCCCCAGGTCCCTTTCTGTGGTGCTGCTTTCCAGCATCTCCTTCCCCACTCAGTATGACATCCAGGGTTGCCCCATCCCAGGTGCAGAATCCGGCACTTTCCATTATTGAACTTCATGTGGTTGATTAACTCATATTGATTAGGTTGGCTGCAAGAGATGTATAGGACCAGAGAAAGCTTTGGTAACCCTTTTGGGGCAGAGGAGTCCTTCAGGGCTGTACTTAAAAAGTTATCTAACCTGGGAGCACAAGTCCTGATGTTCAATGGGACTTGAGCTCCCTACATTCTTCAGTTTTTTTGAGAACTTCACCATCTCCCGTTTTTGCAGATACCCATAGGAGAGGTGTCATAATGTTGCTGTAGGTTGGATCAGCAGAGCAGAGGATAATCTTATTAGTGTTTCCATTTGCAAGATGGTAGTAGAAGCTCTTCTAGCTGAGTACAAGGATATAACACATTGAAGGGTTGGAGTGTGTCCAGAGAAGGGAACGGAGCTGGGGGAAGGTCTGGAGCACAAGTTTGATGAGGAGTTGCTGAGGGAGCTGGGAAAGCTCCTCAGCCTGGAGAAAAGAAGGCTCAGGGGGGACCTTCTGGCTCTGCACAATTCCCTGACAGGAGGGGTCAGCCAGGGGGGTTGGGCTCTGCTCTCTGGGAACAAATGATAGATATTAGAGGAAATGGCCTCAAGTTGCACCAGGAGACGTTTTGATTGGATATTAGGGAAAATTTCTTCACTGAAAGAGTTGTCCAGCCCTGGCACAGATTGCTCAGGACAGTGGTGGAGTCACTGTCCCTGGAAGTTTTAAAAAAACATGTAGGTGTGGCCCTTGGGGCATGGGTTAGTGGTGGGCCTGGCAGTTCTGGGTTACTGGTTGGACTCAATGATCTTAAAGGCCTTTTCCAACCTAAACAACTCCATGATACTATGATTCTATATACAGAATATAGGCAGGTATTCTATATATATTCTATATACAGAGTAGGATTGGAACCTGTTAGACCTTGAGGTCTTGGGAGTCAAAGGAGCCCCAAAGATAAACCCATAAATGACCAAAATCTTTAGTATGGTTTCTCCCCAGTGGTTGCTGTCAGAGTTAATTCTAAAACTGATCTGTAATCCTAACTCTTGGAGTTTGTTCAGTAACTGCATTTTATAGCTTAATCTTTACCACTTGATTATCTAATGAAGATCTTTCATCTAGTGTACTGAAGATTACTCTGCTTGAAAATGGCTAAGAACTGCAGAGAACTACCTTTCCATTTATAAGTATATACTAAATATTTCCTGCATACTCTCTGTGCTTTCTGCTATGGCAGGATTTTGTGGCTTCTCTGATCACCTCTGCAGTAGCCAAGCCATCTTTTAGCCTCACACTGTGCAGACCTTGGAGGAAGTGGCCCTGTCCCAAAGCATTTAAGCTCTCTGAAAAATTGTGCTGAAAGAGAAAAGTGGTGTTAATTTCAAGCTCGGTTAGAAGAAAAAAGGACTGATATTGTATCCATCCTCTGTGCTGTAGTTTGGACCCTTTGATAGTTTTAGTGTGGTGCTTAAATACTGGGATGAAGAGTGCTTTTGAGATCAAAGAGAAAATGGGGAGTGAGGTCTTGTTAAATAAATGTTGAGAGGAATCCCACATTAAACTCTTAGGAAAAAAAGTTCTATTGCTGTAGTGCCAACAGTGCACTCGAGGAGTGCTCCTCTCTCCTCTGGCCACTTTATGATCTAAATGTGTAGGTTCTGGCAACCCGTTATACTGACAGGCATCTTATATGGTTCTTCCTGCTGCTGCCCCAAGCATGAGCGTGGATGGAGCAGGGGAGAAGGGTCTGGTCCGAAGGAATGGGAGTGATTGGGCAGGCGATGCGGCTGTTGATGCCATTGAACCAGCAGCCTGAAGGAGAGGTGCTGCCTCTTGGATAAATCCACTCAGAGAGCTTGTCTAGCGCAGAGCCGGGTGCTCTGCTGTGGCTCTGGGTTTGGGGTGCTTGATCTGCCTCTGTGGTGTCCCAGAGCTGCTGCTTTAACACTTCTGACAGTGCAGGGTTGGAGGTCCTGACAACACAGTTCATTTTTTAGAGGATGTTTTTTTCTGTAATGTTTGTCTCCATCAGCTTGGTTTCCATTTGGTTTAAGTTTAATGCAGTTTCAATTCCCGTTCTAGCAGTTTTCCAAATTATGTCAGGAGTGAGCTAACAAGGAATATTTAAGAACAGTGATAAGATGGTTTCTGCTACTTTGTGCTGTTTGGAAAAGTAGCTGTGCAATGAGGAATAGAACTGTTCTTGATGAGAGTGTATTAGTTTAAATACAAGCATTTCACATGTCTGTGCTAATTATCCAAGCTGTAATCCAAATGAATGGAGTTTTGCACCAGGACCATCCAACCTCTGTTCTTACTGTTGGAATCATGACGCCTCTTGGATAGCTAGGCTGCTGTTTCTAGCAGAGTGTGTAGAAACAGAGGATTTGGTTCCAGTGAAACTAGTATTTAACAAAGCTAAAAGTTAATCTGATCCTTTTTGTAGTCAGCATTCATATAAATAATTTGGACAACTTTGTGCAAGGCCTGCTCTTTAGTCTGCATTTACCCAGTGCCTACCCCAACATAATCCTGATCCATACCTGCCATCTCCTATGTTAGTGCCTGACAGTGTTTAATCCTAGTGATGGGCCTGATACATTTCAGAAGTGTACAAGGCAGATCAAGCATTTAGAGCTGTTCCAGTGAACATCTGTGCTGGCACAGTTGTATCAGCTGACAGTAAATGAGGTGTTCCCCTGGCAAAATGCAGGTACTTGTTGAAACTGCACTGTGGAGAACAACAAACCAGCCAAGTAAAACAAATGCAGGGAAAAGAAACAGTAGTTCATGCTGTAGTGAAGATGTATCATACAGGTGTATACAAACTTAATTAGTGTTTCAAAATAATAGGTTTGAATGAATCTTTTTTCTTTCTTACATAGAAAAATGATAATGCAGCTATATAAATTCAGTCTTTTCCAATATAAGGGGGTTTATAAATAAAAGCATATTTAACCATAAAATGATTTGCAACAGTGAGTGTTAGGGAAATTTCCCTTTTGTGTCTTAGGAAAGCAAAGACACAAAGAAATACACACACTGATAGGGAGTTTGTTCTGTCATGCTGCTAGACTTGAGCATGGCCATCACAGGGATTTCTCTTCTGGAGTCCCACTCCATGAGCAATTAATCCATAAAAGCCCATTTTTATTTTGGTAAGACCAAGGCTCCTACAAGATATTGACAGACTATGGCAATGCTGTCTGGGCCCTGCGGGGTGCAGTTTGAGGTAAAATCAGAGCCAGATGCCTCACTGGCTCTTAAAACCTCTTCCGGCAGTGACTGTCTAAATGGGCAGTGTCTGATCTCATCCCCTCTGCCACCCTGAGCAGTGAGGCCCTGGCATGGCAGCCTCTGATCATGGAATTTTTAGGTGTGTTAGGCCACAGGATTGGCCCCAAGGAGTGCTCTGAGGCTCTGAGGCAATAGCACCCTGGGTAGGAAATGGAGCTGAGGGTGGCAGAGTGGTGATGCTTACATGTGGTTCGGGTCCATGTTTTGGAAAGGTCCCCCCCTTGTTTTATTTCCAATCTCTTGTCTGCTTAGATATGAAATGGGATAGTGACGTGATGCTTACCTCACCCAGAAAATGTTTTTGGTTTTGTAGATGAAAAGCCTTTTATACAACCGATGTATTAGATTTTTTTTTGGGAAATCCTAACTAAACCATGAAATTTCACTTTTTCTCTGTTGCAAGCCTCAATCTCTTGTCTTTGCTTAACAGGAATTCCCCTTGCTCCCCATGTAAAATAAGCATAATTTAAAGCCACTTTGTCTTTCTGAATTTTAGAGTTACATCTCACCATAGCAGTGTCATTGCAGCTGTGATTCAGAGATGTGTTTAAAGATCTAAGAATGGCAAGTTTTGCATTTACACTTAGCTCTCAAATTTTGCAGTATATAGACAAATAGAGATAGTAGCTGTGTTTTCTGAGGAAGATGAGCTATGGAATTATTTTAAAGAAAATAATGTTAATAAATTCTGCTTTGTTTTTTCTTAATTATTTGGAAAATAGTCTATATGGTGGATGTAATATGCCAGTAGAGAAATTTATATTCCTCTTTTCTTTTCTCTGTGTTTTAACCTATCTGAGGATATTCTCTGACACAGCCATAATGGCACCAGACATTATAGTCTTGTGTTAATAATACATGGATTAAAGCAACCCCCAGCAAGCTCTTAATGTGACGGATTTTATCAGTGCTGTGTGGTAAAAGGGTCCCCACATGGGCCTGGACACAGTAGACCAGAGCAGTTTGGGAAGTCTCTTGTTGTCAATGACGTGGTGATTTTCTGGACACCTCTGGAGGAAGGGTGGACGGGGAGGCAGAGGTGGGCTGTGAACAGCAGCTTGAAGCTGTTCTGTCCAAGGTTAGGGCTACTGTTAGAGATGGAAATCTGGCAAGGAAAGGATGCCTGGGATGAACCCAACAGTGGAGCGTGAGAAGCCCCAGGGGAGGCTGAGGGTGCTCGTCAGATTGCCAGAGAGATCAAAATACTTAGAATCCTCTTGATGAAGAAAGCATAAGTCTCAACATTAAAAATAGATGCTTTTTATCTTGCATATGATACAAAATCTCTTGTGATATGGTATTTTTCTATTATACTTTAGCAGCTCTGAGGAGTCGTGGATTAGACCTGTATCACAACAATAATTCACAGGAGGCTGTGTTTTGTCTTGCTATGACACCAGCTACTATTGTTTTTGATCTGCAGCCTCTGAAGAGGGATGGTGCATCTTCTGTGGGAGGTGTTGTGAGTGCAGATTAGTTAGACAAGTGCTGGAGTGAATGCATAAGTAGTGATTTTGCATAATGAGATATGTGAAATCCCAGTGGAGGTTGTTAAAACAGATAGACAGCCTGTGGTAAACAACAAGGAAGGTACGCTTTGAAAACAGATGGCTTTGAAAACCTGGCAAATGACTGTTCCATACTTAAAAATCAGTTTTGTTAATGGAAAATATCTTATTTAAAAAAACCAGACCAAAACAAACAAACAAAACTGAAAATGCTTAGGCTGCATATTTTCACAAACCTGAATGTGTTAATAAAGTTCTGTGGAGAACCATACATCATCTGTCTTTCCTGCCATACGTGCGTGTGAGTGATGGGCTGCACAACTCGGAATGTTCTGCAGCAATCCATCGAGCTTCCCCGTGCAGCTGCTTCTACCTGGTGGGTATGTTGCTCTTCATGATCACTTGGACTCTGTGTGTGTACTTTTCATTGGGAATTTAATCTTGCACTCAAAGGCTTAATTTGTCTTGAAAGACAGAGTCTATGAGTGAAATGGGAATATACAGGAATATTTCTGCCAGTTGGAAAGGGCACAGAAAAGTCCAATGCCATTTGGGGGAATTACTACATTGCTAAGGTTAAGGCTGGCCAGAAGATGAGATACTGTTTTGGAACTTTAAAATGTAGCTGTTTTCCATGTCTTTTATGCCTTTGGCATAGGCAGTAGGAGGTGTGAGACTGGGACCAACCTTCCCTTCCCATGGTTGTTGTAGGCCCGGTGAGACGCCGTGACTCTTGCTGTCGCCTGCCTGGCGATCACACTGTGTGCTCTCCCTGCAGCCTGAACTGGGACAGTATTAACTCCAAACAGAGCAGTTCCTGCAGTGTGCTGGAGGCCCCGGCTCAGGGACTCACTCGCCAGTGCTGACAGTGTGAAAGACCTTCCCCATGGCCTGAGCCTGAACATGAGACCATTTCAGTAAAATAATGCTTTTTTTTCTCTTCCAGTGCAACTCCTAAAAGCTTTCCTTTGTCAGTGTAAGTTACTCTACAGCCTGTGGGTGAATCAAATCACCTGTCATTTTCTTAGTTGCTTTGCTGGCTCCCTTAGAATAAGGGATGCCCTGGGCTCTGCGGACTTGATTGAAAGATAGTGCAAGTGGTCCAACTCCCCTTTGGAAAGGATCTCAGATGAAAACAGGGGATTCCTCAGTCCCCAACTTCTGCTGGAAAAAAGGCAAGTTTCTATGATTTGAGAATGAGAGATGGGTCATCCTGTGTTCTGAGAAAAATCAGGTACACATGTTCTTGTCAGACACTTGCCCTTGCCCACTGAGGCTGCTTTGTCTGATCTTGTTTGTGCAGTGATAGCTGTGACAGCAGAACTCCTGCTCCAGGGATGGCACTGTGTGCTGTTAAATCCTGGGGTCTGAGGGCAGAGAAGGACAGCTGCTGTCCTCTTCTCTGCTGCTTCCCAGCTCCTTAAAAACATGTTGAAAATGGGATGGCACCTGGGAGATTGGCATAAACCATATTTGGCATGTCTAGCACATGGCTTGTGCCAGTCTCCGGGACAGAGAGCCAAGAGATGCTCTAATGGTGGGAAGTGTCCCTGTCTCCTTGGCCCTTTGGCTTGCAAGGACAGTGCTGGGGACAAGCCCACTGAGAGCAGTGTTGGCAGCAGAGCTGGGGCAGGCATGGAAGCATGGGCTCTGCTTGCATTTATGTTGGATGGGAGAAAGAGCTGTTTAGAAAGTAAGAGAAGAAAACTTTAGCCAGTTCGTCTTTCTCATAAATTAAACCAAGTGCTTGCTGAATAGCTCATTTCTCAAGGTACCAAGTACAGCTGTTGAGAATTTTTGCCATTATGTTGTTTTTAATCAAAGCCCACTGATTATAGAACTGAATTTGTAGGCATGAGAAGGAAGTGGATTTTCTGCAGCAATTTCCTTTCTTGATTAATTTCAATATGCCCTGCTTTAACATTTAAAAAATGACTGTGGGGTTTGTTATTATTTAACATTGTTATCAACATTTAAAACTAGAAGTGTTGGTTTTGCTTGAAATAAAAATGAAATAACAAACCTGAATTTTTTTCCCTTGAGAATTTTTTGATTCCTTGTCAGGATTTTGACTTTAAGCTGTGTCTGCAGATGGAGATCACTGGGTGAGCAGCAGCTGAAAAGTCTGACAGGACAGGAAACTGATTTTGCTTTCTGCTTGGAGAGAAACCTTTGCTACAGAGTGGCTGATCAGAGCAGAGAGTTTCTGCTGCTTCTGTGATGAGTTGTCTGGTTCTCTCCTGTTGGTGTTTGTACCAACCATTAAGGCATTTCTAGAGTCTTCCAGGCCCTGGACCTCCCTCAGCATCATGTTTAAGAGATTTTCTGGTTTTTTTCTTTTTTCCAAAGAGGACTGCTCTTCATGAAGTAACACTGCCAAATACATTTTTCAAAAGCACTTCAGGTAATGCACCGAAAACATTCAAATAATGAGTATTTTTGTACCTAAATAAGAGTTGAACTGTTCCGAGAAAATCTCACCCCAACCGTCTCAAGATCTGTTATTTTCTGTGCTGCAAAAAGATTGTTACAAATGTCTGTCCCAGACCTCTGAAGTTCTTACAGAATAATCGAGAAGGGACAGTGTCCTGTCATTCACAGGTTAACAGTCAGACATCCCTGAGGTGAAATATTCCTTTGATTTTTCATCTGCAGGGTACCAGCATATTTCCTCTCTGACACTTCACCAGCTCTGTGATGACGAAGACCAGGGTAGCATTTCCCAGCTCTGGGATTGCTGTTAGGAATATTTATTGCACACGGGGGCAGTAGCACACCACAGAGCTGCTCCGTGTGTGAACACTGGCTGGGCTGATGGATGGCTGCACGCCATACTCGGGGATATTTAGTGTTCCTTAGCTGGTGGTGGGTTTGACAGATATTGGCAAGAAATATTAACTTACATCCAAGTTTGTCTTAACTAATAAGTGATGAGCAAAGAGAAGTTTGTATTTGCTGTCTTAAAACAATCCATGAATCTTTATCCTGCAAAGTTTTTTTTTCCAGCCTTGACATGTGGCCCCTTTCATCTTTTTAAATATTGCAGGTGCCACCAGAAGCCAAAAGTCGGAAGACTGCTCTAGAGAGCAACATAAAAGCATTCTTCTTGTGTTTGGAATCAGCACTTGTATTACATTGCCCTGTTTTGTCTATGCTCCTTTTTAAGCTCTTTTGAATATATTTTCTGTGATAGTTAGTGGAAAAGTTGCTCTACTTTTTTAAGGGATAACCAAGTGCTTAAGTGCTTTGCTGGATCCAGGCCAGAGCTAGCATCTTGCAGAATAGAGCCGATGACAACTCATTTCATCCCAAAAATCTCAGTTTTCTTCACAAACTCCAGTAAACAAAGTCTCCTGATAGCCTGTGAGTCCTGGAGCAGCGGCAGTGTCCTGGCTTTCCAGATGGTAATGAATGTGGTTAAATGACTTGCTCAGGGGAGTTGGTAGATGAGTGAGGCTGGGCAGATGCAGGAGGCAGGCTCTGGGGAGGATTTTGCTGGCTGGCTTTATTACATGTTTGTTATATTCATGCTGCTGCCTGGGTGGTGTGTTTGGGCCGCAATTGCCCGAGTCTGTCTGTTCTGTGAGGTGTTTTCTAAAAGTGCATCCAGAGCTCCAGGGGAAGGTGGAGGTGCTGTAGGTGCTCCCTAATGGGGGGATTTGAATGACACCACCTTGCTCCAGCAATGAGTGATCAGACTGCTGGGGATGAGGAGTTGCAGAATGGTAGAACTCGTGCTTAGATCTGCCCAGTCACCCCTCAGTCTGGATGTGCGAAGGGAAATAATGGAAAAAAGAATAAAAGCCAGAAAATGAACAAATAAAACCACTGAGTAAAACTTTTTTTATCTTTGTATTTACAAGTTATGTTAGCATTAGTAACTCTGGTCAGGAACTCACCTGAAGCAATTATGCAGGGACTTCCTAAATAGTATTTCATAATAACACCGGTAGTTACACAGGGATTATTTTTAAATTATACATTCTCTGTATTAATCATTGGTTGTTATTGACTTGGTGACACATTGCTGTTGGTGAAATGAACTGTGATATAATTAGTAGCAAATAGTACCCATGCATGCTGTGCTAATTATTTTTATGTGAACCCAATTCATTGGTAATATAAATAGCAATATTAATCACATCAAGTATCAATATTTATGCAGCATGCTTCTTTTTAAGTGCTGCTGTAGACAACAATGCTTGTACATGCACCGAAGAGAGGCATAAGAGGGGTCAGTCCTTTCAGTCACATCATGACATGTTACGTCCATTCCGTGACAATTGCTCTGTGCTTAGAGCAAAGAGGATGGGATGTTACTCCAGGCTGCTTCTCTGCAGAAGCCCCCATGTCTTCAATAGCAAACTGAACTGCACACAGAGAATGTATATTTATATCTCTTTATTGTTCCCTCCTCCCATTTCTAACCACACTGGCTGTTAGCACCTCTTGGCCTCTGACTTGAAGAGCAATGGGGCACAGTGGGTGTTTGAGAGGATCTGGGTAGGAACAAGAAAATGTTCTGCTCCATTTCTATGGAAATCTCTTGCAAGATGAGGCTCATTTGGGTGAGTCAGGGTCATCTGTCTCTCAATTCCTCATCTTTAAAAGACAGCTGTCATACAAGTGGGGAACAGTGTCAAAAGGAACACTCAACTGACCCAAGTGAATTTTCATTCTGTTAAATAAAGCCAGGAGAGTCTATCTGGATGCTAGTGTCTGAGTGCATAGATCCAGTTGCTTTGCTTGTTCCAGTGCTTCTGCTGGCATGCAGTCTTTCCTCTTACTTAACGTTTTTCCCAAGCTATTGCCTTTTATGAGTGTCACAGATTGTTTCTGGTTTAGCCTTGTGCTGACTGTACATGTGTTCTGAAAAAACTCACCTTGGACTGTGCAGGTGAGTGGTGTGAACAGGGCTGGCTATACAGACCACAGCAGTCATGGCACTGGGAGGAGTCCCAGGGCTGGGGAAAGCAAGACTGCAGATTGGCATGTGATCCTGACCCTGGGCAGGGATGTACAGTGCATGCTGCAGAAGTGCACTCAATAAATTAGACAATGATGTATGGCACAGTACATCACATTCTTGAAGGCAAGGCATATATACTCACCAGATAATGTGGAGCATGTGAAGTATTGAATATATCAAAGAAAGATTAATCTTTGTCTGGGAGTAACCCTGCACATTTTCTGTCTAGTTGAGTCAATGCAATATAATTTAAAATGTGAGGGAAGTGTGTGTGTGTCTGTATGTGGACATGGGAGGAATATGTTTGTATGTGTGTTAGGGGGTGTCAGGGTACACATCTGTTACTCTTAATATTAAAAGATTTCACCCTATTATTTTGCAGAAGAAAATGTTCTCTTCACATCTAAGGTCCTTTTCCTAAATGAGGATTAAGTGTTCTTCGGGACAAGTGCTGCAGGACTCAGAAGGTACAGCATGTCCTGTCCCAAAAGAGGTCTGCAGACAAGTAAGTTTCATTCTTTCACATTTCACCAAGGCAAGCCGTGGCTGCAGCGTGTGCTGGGTCACCAGTACCCTTCTTGACACAGCAAACGGAAAATCAAAGAACAGTAACTGTCAGAGTGTGGCCATTTGGCAAGTATCTGCTCAAAAATGGCTGTGGTTCTGTGAAGGTGCCTGGGACTGAAAGGTTAGCTGGAAATTTACCATCTGGGGTTTGTTTAAGGGTTGATAATTTGTAGAGTTACAATTGCTACAACTATTTTCACCTCAAAAATTTGCATCTGCTATTTTAACATGAAAATTTAAAACCTTGGTACAATGTATGAAATGATGATTAATTTACTGCATTTATCTTGGCTTACTAATCATTCTGTTTTTAGCTGATAATTTTATTTGTAATCTCCAGAGTTAAATTGCCATAAAATACCGTAGTTACAAAGACATTCATGAGCAGTTGAAAGGATATGACACATTGTAATTTAGGAATTAATGCACACATTAAAAAAAAGCCAATTCATGAGAAAGCTGCTAATACATGTACATTGTAGGAGAAACAAAGCAGGAAAAAAAAAAGCTGCAAACCAGAAGATAAGCACATGAGTAGTGCAGCTGTGTCACTAAGTGACAGTTTAAAGATATGGTGAATTCCATCCCACCATCTCTGAACAAAGAGCAACAAAGGGCAGAGAAACATAACACAATCACCCAGCAATGAGCATGAGCGGTACCAGCTGGAAAACATTCCCCGTCCATGCCTGATTGAGCTCTGCCTTGCTGTGTCTCGTAATGTGGATAGCTACAAATGTTCCCCATTCAATGACACTCGGCACTCCAGTGCAGGAACACTGGGAAAGGTGTCAGAACTTGTGTTACCAGGTAATGCACAGCTGTGAGCAGCATGCTCTCTCTTTGCAGTCCCTAATGATAAGAGTATAGGATGAGTCCTTTGACCACTGCAGTGGTCTCCAAAGCACAATCTGCTGCCACTTCAGGTTGCTCAGCCCATCTGCATCCCAGTGTCCTGGTTCTGGCCAGGACAGGGTTAGTTTTGGCAGTAGCCTGAGGGGGCATGGCTGGGACATGGAGTTTATTCTGTACCACCTCACAGAATTTCCAGAGGCAGGGGAAGAGAATCTTTATCCAGAAGAAAGGGCTCTGTTGCGAGGCAGTGTGGCTACAGTCAGGTTGCGAGCTCCACGGTAAGCATTTTGGCATGTCAATCACTCTCTTTTGTACACTTTTGTTATTAATACTGTTGCTGTTGCTGTTACTGTTAATTTTCTTATCTCATGGCTGTTTCCAGTAAATTGTTCCTACCTCAACCCATGATTTTTGCCTTTTGTGTGTAAAAATCAGCTGTGGATTTCTACCTGTTACTTTGCTGTGCCTTAAACTAGACCTCCCCTGCTGAGAGAGGAATTTGAAGTCCTTGCCAGGATTCCCACGTATTAAGGAAACATCCAGTGGTCTCTGCTTTCAGATAGTTTATTAAGTCTTATCAGAGAAGTTAAGAATAGACCAGAGAGTACAGCAAAGAGTTCTGAATGTCTTGAAAATGTCCGCCGAATGTCCGCAGAATCAAGATAACGCAGCCTTCTTAAAGGTAAATCATCCAATAGGCTCTTAAAATGAAAGATATTTTCACTTTTCTACCGATATTCAACAAATGTTTATAACGCATTTACAGGAACTGCAGATTTCTTTATCCAATCACCTTAAACAATTTCTACTGCAGAAAATGGAGTATTTGGAGAAGAAGGAGAAGGTCTAGGAACAACAACAATCCTCCATTTTGGAGNTAACGCATTTACAGGAACTGCAGATTTCTTTATCCAATCACCTTAAACAATTTCTACTGCAGAAAATGGAGTAGTTGGAGAAGAAGGAGAAGGTCTAGGAACAGCAACAATCCTCCATTTTGGAGTTTTTGCTTTTCATCTATTTACTACATTAATAAGCCCGACACCTTTATATATTCACCCTGTGATAATCTTACATAATACTCTATTATCTAATTCACACCGCTGTGTGTTCTAATTCTTCCCAAAGAGTTGGCCGTTTTCTCCATGGACAAAGGTCAAAACCAGTGCTGTCCAGAGGGGTAAAACTCTTCAAAACAGGCAGAGAAATATTCTCCGCATTCTGGAATCCCACATTTGTGCCTGAAGTTCTCCTCTCCATCCTGCTGTGGCGGGGAGGCGGAGGTGAAAGCAGCGGAGCAAGAGAGGAGCATGGTTCAGAGTCTCGGTAGAGGCACTAAATCGGTAAATACCATTCCTAAATCACAACAGCCTTATTTGGCACCCAATATAGGGATCAAAGGGTTGAGATAACAACAGATCTGCCCAGATTGAGTTGGAAATAAATTTGATCTAAGCATTTACTGTATTAGGTCCCAAGCCACTGGTCACAGTGTTGCTTGGTCTGTTCGTGTGGGTGTGGTACCTCACCCTGTACATATTCCCTTATGTGCTTCTTGTGGTGCTCTTTTTCAGAGCAGGGAGGTGGTCGGGATTGCTTTGTTGCTGTACTGTGGGATATCAGTTTATGACATGATAATGTCAAGGGCAATTTGGGATGTGTGTTCAGTGTTGATCTCCTGCCCTTGCCTGGGGCACTACCTTTGGAAGTCCATTAGTAATCGTACCCAGTCTGTGGGGGAAACAGTGGAGGATGATTTTCCCCAGCTTTTCATCCCCTTTTCCTTCTTTAGGCCTGCTACAAATTTGAATTCCCTTTGGATTCCCATTTAAATTCCCTTCTCCACAGTGCACACAATCCATGGGGCAGATGTTTGTATGTAGCACACCATCGTCGTGTGCCAACTCACTGGTATTGATGTCAATGAAAGAAGGAGAACAAGCACTGCTTCAGGTGACTACCCAGCTCCGGCACTATGAAGATCATCTTTTTTTGTCCCT